>JAODTK010000870.1:0-12896 GCA_026419785.1 Sclerodactyla briareus
TGAACTTAAAATATTCTCAAATAATCTCAAAGGTTCATGAAAATCAAAACGAACTTTGCAATTTGGAATAGCCATGCAAAGTAGACACAATGAATGACCTCAGTCTAGTTAATAATAATGTAATAAGATTATATGAAGGCCCCATGTATATAGCTAATAATTATAGAAAGAATCAGTGGTTTGAGGATGAAAAAAAAAACTATAGCAATAGCATCTATCATCAAAGAGCATGCCACTTGATATCTATACATCTACTACTTCAAGTAACTCCCGAGGGAGTTGACACACCCACTCCCTCTCCCAGCTACGCAGCATTCCCTGTGGTGTAACATGACACCCTCAGGCTGGGGGCTGTTGACATGGCCCTAATGTATGCTGGACTAGGCTCTATATAGGTGAGTATACAGTAGGGGGCTTCCACTGGACTTAGCTGCCTCATCAATTTTTGCAACCAGGGTACTTACTTTTAACCGGGATGCCCTATGAAGTTGATGATTAGGCAAAGAATGAAATTTCTGTCTGTTTCAGATAGGAATACTAGTTCAGATAAATGGTAATACCATACCTGAGAGGTTTAAAGTTGAAAGTTGAAGAGTTAAAAATGAAATAGATAGTTCTTTCTCTAATATTGATAGGGAGGCTGAGCTAGACTAGTACCAGTCTTAAATGGGAGCAAGAGGGGAAATAATAATCAAAACATGTATGGAGTTGTTGGGGCTATGTTACTAATGTCAATACTTCTCAACAGATTAAGCTACGGATATTGAGATGAGCCGTTCTGATAAAATAAGTTTTATGAAATATCCCCATCATACATGAGCCCTGTCTCGAAACATCAAGCATATCGCATTACAGGTCTTTGGGGTATTGAAGGAAGGTTATTTCTTTGGGCATTATTTGGTCCATAAGTGACCTTGAATGACCTTTTAATGACATTACATAGTTGTTGAAAAATGTTACCCGTTGAATATGTGCAGTCCCCAAATTCCAGCCATATCACACCATCAGTCATTAGAAAGCTGTGGCAGGAAATTTTTATATTTGGCAGTTATTGCGTCCATGAGTGACCTCAAATGACCTTGAGACCAATGACGGTTTTTAGAAAAAATGCTTGCCTCGATGTGAGCAACAAGCCCCAAACAGCATTAATGTAATTTCAGTACACGACGACCTATGCATCGACACCAAAAGGTATTCAAATGAACTTGGCCCCTTGTAAACTGGAAGGACCAGGTTGGTCCAGATCGATAGTCGGGAGTTAGTTTCGTGCTATGAGAAGCACACCAGAGCTCTATCACATACCCCAAAATTGACAGCTTTATTTCTTTGGCCTGTAACTTCCTAATAATAAGATATTCCTAATAAAACTGGACCTTGAACCTTTGCCCATCTTAGATTGTGTTTGATCCACTGAACTCAAAAATTACCATGACAACTCCTCTACGAGCACCCGCACTGCACTCATTCCAATTGTTATGGCCACTAACAAAACTTCGAAAAATTGCACATTTATGCAAATATCACATTAAATGACCTTGAAGTGAGCATTGCACTGTTGCTATAGTACCGGATCAAGGGCGGTACCATCTCACCAATTAATGAGCGATTGAGGATTCAACCAACTTTAAATCTGCATAAATTATGACAATTTAATAGGTACAATGCAAATAGTAACCAATTAAATGACTTTGGTGACCTCGTCCCTACTGTAAATTTATTGGGACTAGTAGAAAAACCATCTCCACCAAAGTTCGTCAAACTCCAAAAACTTTCAAAAAATCGCAGAAATTATGCAAATTAGGATACTTATTAGCAGTAATATAATGCATGAAATCTTAATCATTTGTGTACACTTCATAGTTGTTATATACCCCGAACGGCATCATCCAATGCATCTACCGATCAGAGATATCGTACCAAGCTTCCAGTCCAATTCCAATCAATAATACAATTTATTCATGCGAATGATTATGTCTTTTGGACGAACAAGTGGGGCACAATCGCAACTCTGTCACCGCGCACCTCCACACAAAAAGGTCCCAGCAATGATGGCTTCCGTCTGATCCACGGTTTCAGGAGATTCTAACCGCACATACCAAGACAGAAAAGACGGACGACAGACAGACGACAGAACCACAGACACACACACAACAAAGTGACCACTATGTCTCTCCTGAACAAAGTTCCTGCGAGACCAACCTAGACAGTTTGGCATAAAGCGGTCAAAATTGGACCAACACCATTCAAATGCCGGCCACAGAGAGCAAACAATTTTTTTTCAATAAAATAGCCTAAAATATGCAAAGGTTTTTAGTGCGGTGAATCAATATTTTATAACGTACCGTCCCGTAAACTTCGAGCGCCTTCCATAATTTGCCGGGCAATTTTCGTTAGAGATTTGCGTCGAAAGAAACGGAAGGTGGCAGAGGAAATCTATAACCTGGATCATCTGGAATGCACCACCTGATAGTGCCTTGATTGTTCCTGAAAGTGAGATTTCGACATCGTCCACAGAAGGCACTTACTGCCTTGTTGCTCCCGCACATTTGGGCATAAAAATCGCAGATTCAGGCAGCACATCGCTCTAATAACAGGTAAAATGCAAAACTAGGCAAGTGTTTTCCGATCCCCTCCCTATTCGCAACCAATTGCATCTCCACCGAATTTTTTTTTTTTTCGCATTTGGCGATTTGGCGCAAATATCACAAGATTTAAATCAGCCATGCGCATCTAAAGACATGTCAAAATGCACAATTAATTCTGAAAAGAAGTGTGTTTCGGAGTACTATATTGCACCAATTGCACAAGGCCACGCTGAAAATGTCAAAAATTTCCTAAAGTTTGGGGGAATGGGGAATTTTGGCGTGCCCCTGAAGTGAGGATTGCCACCTCCCAAAGAAGGGACCTACTTCCTCGATTTTGGCAGCAAACATCACAAATTGCGCAAGCAAAACCGCTCTACCTGACATGTGAACATGCCACTTCTTTCTTGAAAGAATTGTTGTTTCCGAGTCCTATATTGCACCAAATTGCATCTGGGGCCAACTTGAAATGCAAATTTGTCTAGATAGGAGAGGGAATTCATCGGTCTCCTAGAAGGTGAGATTTAAACCAACTCAGAAAGAAGGGAACTCCTGCTTCTTGATTGGGCGAAAAAATCACAGCCTCCGATTAGTCAAATAGCCTCTCCAAAACTGTGAAATTGCAAAATATTTCGAAGGAAGCGAGTGTTTTGGATTCTTTAATGCACCAAATTTCCTCTACGCCTTTGAAAATGCAAAAATTCCCAAAAGGGGGGGTGCCCCCCTCCCCTTGCGAATTTTTCAATCCGCCATCCAACTTCAGCCCCCCCCCCACTCTCATTCGTTCTACGCCACCTGATACACCCCACAATCACACTCCTGACATCACCTGTGGGTTCCTCTGCTTTGCCCAGGAATGAAAAAAGACTGTTCGTGCCATGACTGATTTCCCAGGCATATTCGTTTAAAAATTTTTTGCAACCATCATTTCAAAAGGTTCAGATTCCAATATTGCTTGACCTCTCACTGATTTACACTCAGATGATACAATTACTTGAACTGAAAGCCTGGGATCATATCCAATGGGAGCTATACATAAAAACATGCAAAAAGCTATGTCCCAGTACAAAGTTACCCTAATCGAATCTAGTCTAATCTGTAGTAGAACATCCCACAGTTTTTGTACAATGTGACTAATTATGCCCTTCAAGAGTGGTCCAAGTTTGATAAACATTGAACAGAACAAATATACTGGCCTGGAAAACAGTTTACAGACGACAGGCACGGACAGACAACGACAACAGATAGATATAGATCGATCTAGATAGTAATAGATAGATAGATAGTATAGATAGCTATGAGTAGATAGATGACAGGAGGAACGACAGCAAAATCGCAAGTAGATCATGAGCATTGCAGTGTATGACCCCTAAATCATATACATTATTACCATAAACTCCAGCATAGGAAGCTACACACCAAATTCTAACTGGCCCTTATTTCCATTCCAGAAAAACCATTCGTTTCTAAGTGTGCATGCTCACCACAGAACATTTTTCAGGAATGTACAAGATTCGATCAGATTCCCCCCATAGCATATGGTTATGACTTATTTTTAAACTGTCCCTACTAATTTTGAAAAGCAACCACTTTACCAATGTTTTCGAATTTATTTTGATAGGTCATGGGGGAAATCTGTGTTTTTTGTGTTGACAGGAATTTCAATAACTCGGCAGTGGAGTTTCGGGGGGGGGGGGGAAAGATCGTTCTGCACATGTACTTACCGTCAAACTGCTTGCAATTGCCCTATGGACCTTTGCATAAATTAGCATATCATTCTCATTACCTGGACTCTGAACTGGCTTATTGGACATTTTTCCAAGGTCCTGTCAAACTCGATGACCTTTCCCCAAAGAGTGTAGTTCTATTCGAACACTACCAGATTTTCATCTGACAGTCTCTTGGGCATGTGCTCCATGCATTCAGGAAACGTCTGCATCATAGATCAATATATATTCCTACCTGTCTGACATGGAGCTTCAAAGAGATTGTTCCCATAGGATCCGTACAGAGACCCATACAAACACCTGTGAAGTTGTCACAAGGCCCAGTGCAGGGTTTGGTGATTTTTTTTTATTACAAAAAAAAAAATCGAAAAAATGCGATATTTGATTCAAATCAATTTATTTGATTTAACTCGATTTATATTTGATTTTGTCAAAATCCACATTTCCACTTGTCTCAAATGTTGCCTAAAACTTGTGAAAATCACACCCATCACACGGGCCTATTATCCAGTAACACTGCACTTCTAATCTAATATCATGAAGGCTCTGAGGCGTGAACTTCTTTGATATTCGACGATACCATTGCATTATATGACAATGCACACATTAGGACCATGCATTGTCAGAGTATATCTACTGGCAGGCCTACAGTCCATTGGTGGTCTCGGTTTCGTTATCACCCTGATGGCCGCTTTGGTCCTAATTTGAACTTAGACTTTGAGAATTTTTTGAAAATCAAACCAGTTTTGTGTGATATTGATGTTCACTAAATGTCACCATATCCCCAACAACAAGTTGTTATCAACTCGCTGAAATAGGAGCGGGAAGAGAAACCCATGCCACCGATCATTAAGTTCACTGAGGTTTAAACTTTACTTCTGTTACTGTAATTCTTCATTCCATAACTTCTGAATGTTGTATTGTTATCTGGTTTGGTGAACTTGCTTTCATGGCAGAAGGCATGTGAAATTTGACACAATATCATTAAATTTGTAGTCACAACCTGACCTACTGTTGTTGAAAATCAGGAAGTGACATATTAAGGTAAACAGGGCACAGTGGCACACAATAGTTCATCGTTCCTCGTTTTTGGAATCATAGATATTAGTCAGTCCATGGCTATACTTTCCTGTTTCCATCATATAACTATACTATTGCAGTCCATGGCTTAAAATGAGAGAGAAGCATGAATTCTCTTCTCAGAGCATTTGGAATTCCCAACCAAAAGATATGATAAAACCTTTGCATTTTGGAGCGTGTAACCAATTCTTGTGTCAATCTGTTGAGTTATTGAAAATGTTAGGGTGGGGTACCTACATGGTTTCGAAACATTCTGCAGTGTATATTGTGTATTTATAGTTCATTCCCATATTTCATTTTACGTTACTCAACTTGCCTACAAAAGAGGGAATCTTTGAAAAAGTGATATAAATCAGTGATTATTGTTTTTAAACAGAGCGCCAATGGTGCTGCGTATCTCAAACGCAATCTTGGCTCATATTTCACTTCAGAATGATCAACAAAGCATTATGACGTACGGGAACTTGCATGTGAATGCTGTTTTTATCTTCTTTATTTTTTGTTTACCTATCCTCGAGGGGTCAATGATTGTTCTGTCATCACCTCAGCCTCTACAGAGTTATAGAAAAACCAGAAGCCAAAAGGCTTTAGTGATTCCTTACCTCTGCCTGACAACCAATAGCCAGACACACAGACCAATGGGAGAGAGCCTCATCTGGGAATTATATCGTCTGACAAATTTCACATTTTTTTCCCAACCAATTAATAGGGTTTCCCTCTACTCTTGAATCAATAGCTACACACTAATTCACGGATTTCCGACTGGCCTCTAGTGACGCTCAACATAGGGTGCATGTACTCATCATGACCTCTTACCTACCCCGATAATAGGGTTCACGGAATGTACTGATCACGGGGAAGTCACATACCAAGTATTAGCTTCATCCATTCGGCGGGGTCAGTAATCGTGTTCACAAGCTTAATTGGCCAAACATGACTTTTACAAAAAAAAAATTCCAGGTGTCGACCTAAATTCACCCCTGACTATACCAAAACAATCCGTCTCACCATAAATTCGTCCTATTAATTGGCCCAACCATAGCCTTTTCACACTCTTCTTGTATTTTTTTTCACAAACTTCACTCCCAGGACAGTCGACTATAACAAAACAATATGGTCTTACTCCCCATAAAGTCCACTCACCAAATTTGAACCTATCAGACCAGCCATTCTAGACCTATCGGTTCCCCAGTTTCGACTTTGACTCTGGTGACCTCAGAATGACCGCTGACCTGAACCCCAAAACAATAGGGTTCATGTAACTCATCATAGGGAACACACATACCAAGATGACTTTAATCCATCCAGGTGGTGTCAGTTATCATGTTCACAAGCCCGAAATGGGCCAAATATTGACTTTTCACCAAATTTTTCTATTTTTCACAAAAATTCACACCCCCGACCCTCCCAGAAACAATGGGTTTCCTACTCCCCATAAGAAAGCTACACACCAAAAGTGAACCTGATCAGACCACCACTTCTGGACTTATCGTATCACAAGTTTTTCAGACTTTGAACCTCTTGTGACCTCAGACGACCCTGACCTGATCCAAAAACAAGGGGTTTGCATGTACCATCATGGGACCACACATATACCAAGTATTGGCTTCAACCATCCAAGTGGGGTCGAGTTAATCATGTTCACAAGCCGAAATGGGTCCAATATTGAATTTTCCAAATTTTTTCTATTTTTCCCAAAATTCCATCACCCCCGACCTATACATACCAGAAACAATAGGGTTTCCTGTACTCCCATAGAAGCCACACACCAATTTGAAACCTGATCTGACCAACCATTCTGACTTTATCGTGTTTACCAGTTCTTTCAGACTTTACCTCTGGTGACCTCAATACCCTTGGTCCAGATCCCAGAACATCTGTCCATGCTCATCATGGGGGAACACACATACCAAGTATTAACTGCATCCGAGCCAGTTGTGGTCAAGTTATCCTGTTCACAAAGCGCGCAATTGGCCAAAATATTGACTTTTCCCACAAATTTCTATTTTTCACAAAAATTCACCCCGACCTAATTAAACCAGAAACACTAGGTTCCTTTACTCCGCCAGAAACCTACACCCAATAGAACCTGATCAGAAACCAACCATGTTTGACTTATCGTGTTCACATCGGTTATTCAGACTTTGAGCCTCTTTGACCTCAGAATACCTCCGACCTGACCCCAAAACAATAGGGCTAAATGACTCATCATGGACACCATACCCATCGGAGCTTCAATCCATATAGGTGGGGTCAATTATCGTGTTCACAGCCGAATTGGGCCAAATAATCGACTTTTCACAAAGTTTCTCTTTCTCACAAAAAATTCACCCCCCCCTATACCGGAAACAATAGGGTGCCGCACTCCCCATAAAAAGCTACACCCACATTGAAACTGATCAGAACCAACCATTCTGACTTATCATGTTCACAAGGTTTTTCAGACTTTGACCTCTGGTGACCTCAGTGACCTCGACCTGCCCCCCAACCAATAGGGTTTTTCTGTACGCATCTGGGACACACATAGCAAGTATTAACTTCATCCGTCCAGGTTGGGTCAAGTTTATCGGTTCACAAGCCAACGTTACATACACACATACATACATCATACGACATCTACACACACACACAACGTCAGGACTGCATAGATCCCTACTTCCGTCAAAGGAATCAAAAATGTTTAGAAATCGAGCTTTTAAAAGGCTGTGACAATTTTGGGCTCAATACACGGCTTGGCCTTCTTATTAGTTGGCGTTGTGTTATCGAGAACTTCGAGCGTTCGATGGTTAGAACATTGCATGCGCCCCGTATCATGGAATGGATATTAAGCATGTTGGTTATTTTTAAGGCAGGCGGCCAAACCATCCAGTCCGTGGTTGCCGAAACATCCATAGATAAGTTAACGGAGGGTACTTGGCTGAAACGGTTGTTAGCCTAAACGTGTAGAAAAAGCAGTAGGCATGCACAGGGCCTATGCCCTTGGCCTGGCCCTATTTACTAGCCTCATCAGAAGACTGAATGCCCCAATTTAACATGTCTGTATGTGGAAAGTGTGTGTACCCCAGTCCATTCCATTGATGATTAAACTGTAACGGACTACTGTTTTACTGTTTTACCAGTTTCTCATTTAGTTCAACTTTAGCCTCAAGGCACTAAACTTAGGCAAGTAAAATAAATGAACATTATGATTCGTCCCTCACCGCTATTACGGAAATTTGACATTCTGTATATTGTGTAAACTTTCCACTGTTCAGAAAGATGTTTTCAAAGGGTCAGGCGATCACCCCCGTGTCCCACCTGGTTGCACGATCATGGTTTTTTCTATTAGTCCCATGCAAAACAATTACATGCAGTCCCATGTCTTGCTTCCCAGATTTTTGTATATCATTTATAGGACAGCTTATAACCAAGTGAACACTTCAAATTCACTGAACTGGTTGACCATGTCTACCGAATGTCCGAGGAGTACAGTTTTTTGTGGAAATATGACTGAAATTGGTCTGACTTATGCAATTAGACAACAATTCAACTTCATCGACGCCAGTGTCTCTTTCAAATATATATGTCATTACCAATGGTGGACCACACATTTCATGGAATCTTACCAGCTTGAACATTTACATGAAGGAAGCATCTAATTGAACGAAATGGAACTGAAGGTAGACCATACGCATCAAGTTTCATAGAAAGATCTAACAAACTTGAAAAGTTGATGACCGTCAAATAGACTAACTGAATAACTTCCAATCTCCTTCGAAAGGTGGATGTCAGGGATAAGTCATACCTACAACAGGTTTTTTTTTTCATGGGAAACGGGCCACACTTTAACATTACGCATCAATTTGCAAATTAGACAGTTGAAGTGACTCCATTGACCCTGAATCCTGTTAAAGATTTCAAGGACTGGAATTGAGACCTTACTCACTGTCAAGTTTGAGGAAATCTTACAAACCTTGAAATATCACATAAATTTTGCATATTTTATAGACACTCACTTAGCCTTTTTACGCTGTAAATCAAGCAGGTTCATGACCTCACTTCACCCAGTGCCACACCACGTCACCATAGCAGTTACGGTTCATCTGTAATCTTGCTAACGAGCTTAAACAAAGAATATTATAAATAGGCCAATATCCTCCTTTATAGTGCGTTTTTCGCAAGAACTAGTCAGGGTGGTGTCCCCCCAACCCTGATACTATCATACAAATTTCTCAACAATGGCCTCACCGTTCAGATAAATCCCTGCTAAACGAAATTTTGTGCAGTGTCATGCGAAAGAAACGGCATTATTTGCATACGGAATGTGTACTCCTGTGTACTTGGAGGTATTAAATTAGTGTTACACAGTGGTCAGGGATTGGGCCTAGGAGTAGAGTCAGATTCCAATGGCAGATGTCATCACAAATTTTGTATTTTAAGAACATCGAAACTACCGTAACTTTCACCCCACTCTAATCCCTGACCTCACTCCTAATACCAATCTCAAACAGCCTCCTTATTAGCCCAAGTTTGTCCCACTCCTACTCTCCAATGGAGTGCATGGCAAACTAACTCTACACAAAGTTACACTGAAAATAGTGGGTGGTACATGCACACGGGGATAAGCCTACCCCATGCCATACTGTCCCGTTCCATCCCATAGCTACGTGACTGTCGCCGAAAGGGCGAATTCTTCAACGGCAACAATTTTTCTGGGACAAGTGAATGTTCTTTCCAGGAAAAATGGTATTTTGAGTGAATGAATGAGAAACTAAAAAATCGGTAATCTCCAATGGCTCTATTATTATTCCCACAAAAATGGTAGCCAGCAGTAGGCCAAAAAAAAGCTAACGTAGCCTAACTGCTATGATTTGTACAGGGACTTACACTGGCCTAGAACAGAAAGTGAATATCTGAAGATACTAGCAAATAACATGATTCGAGATCTTTTGTGAAAGGTGTTTGTATCAACCATCTAATGCCCGTTCATTAGCTGATGAATTTTCAACATTGTTTTCAGATCGCAGATTTTGACATTAGGAGGACTACTGTTGACTTGTGCTGTAGTAGTAATCGTAATACTTAGGCCTAGTACTTAGTATTAGATAGGCTTAAACGTTCAATGCTACGAAGTACGAAACATTCTGCCTCAAACTTCGACACAACTTGCTCCAAATCCTTGGTTTCAAGAAAAGCTATTGCTCCCGCTATTCATGAAACGTATTAGTATTAATATGATTATCCTCATTTATTCATTCTGTACTACACACATCTTACTATTAGAAGGAGTATTCCATGATAATTGCGTGGAACGAGCAATATCAAGTGCACTCGAGGACGGCCTGCGGTATCGCTCGCTCCGGCCGGCCGTGTACGTGTACGTACGTGTACGCCGGTATTGCATGGCAGTATGGTGCGTTCTTTCTAAGTCGTGACTTTGGTAAATGACCAGATAGAGTGAATGCAAACCGTAAGTGATCTCAAAGGTTTGTGAGCAATAACAATCCCCCTCGGGTTTTTTTCCGCTCTAACCTGGTACATCGAGGTTCTGAAGAACGCAGCATTACAGTACAGCTATGGAGGTCAGATCTCGACGTGAATATGGGAGAAATGAAAAGGATCATGGGAAATATGTCAACTTTTCCAGGAATCCACCTTAAACTACATCAGATAACATGACATGTAAAATTTGTGAACATGATCATTGGAGAAGCACTTTTGAGAAAACATTAGAATGCAATTTGAGAACATCCCAATCCCTTCATTACAGAAAGGCTTTGTAGATTTAAACAAAATTGTCCCTTATTCCTCTTTATAACCTTTGACCTGACCTCACAAGGTCAAGTTGTCCCCGGGGGTCAATGAACATTGTTTCATTTTCCGGGTCCACATGCCATCCAATAATGACGGTGGGTCCTATGATATTTCTTTCTGCCCAGATGTTCTGGTTTAACTCTAATGGCATTATAACGTTCCATCAAAAACCTGAGTACAATCTGAGGGGAAAAAAAAGCCGCTACCCAATGAACATTATGACGGAGTTTCAAGAAAATCTGATTCTTTTTTGTAAATAAGATACATTGTGTAGGGTGAACAAATGGCCAATTGTGATGCTTCCATGACCTTTGACCTTGACCTTCACAAGGTCAAAGTTGTCCCGGGGTCAAGAACATTGTTTCCAAGTTCGGTCCACGTTCATCAAAGTATGACCGGATAGGGGCCTATGGATATTTCTTTTCACAGATGTTTACTGTTTTAACTCTAATGGCATGATATGACGGTCCATCTAACTCTGTGACAAAATATGAAAGGAGCGCTACTTCCCAATGAACATTATGACTGAGTTTTAAGACAATCTGGATGCTTTTTGTAGGAGAAGATAACATTGTGTAGGTGTGAACAAACTGGGCCAATTTTGATGCTTAAATGACCTTGACCTTGACCTTCACAGGTCAGAAATTCCTAGTGCGTCAATGCTCATAATGTTAATTTTGTCACATCAATCAAAGATTGATCAATGGCAGCCAAAATGTAAGAAAAAAAAAGTCAATTTGGACACACAGGAATTCGTAGATAGAATGAATACGGATCACAATTAAGCTCAACCAGCATAGCGGTTTGAGCTAAAAAATCATTTGCGTCAAATCGCGATTTAAAATCAAGGATTTAAATCAACCAACCCTGCTCCCAATGGACCCTGAAATCACATGATAACAAAAAATTGGAACTCAGTAAATCATAACCACGGGGTTACTGAAAAAATCCAAGCAACTCGTGAAGATTTGCAAATATGCACATTAGGTATGTTAAATGACCTCCACTGACCCCAATCTTTGTTAAAAGTTTGGGAATGAAGGTAGGACCCTGTTCACCAAGGTTTTGTGAAAATCTGAGGAACTTTTAAATTTTGAATAAAATGATGCCAATATATGACTTATTAGCAATTCACGCTTGAAAATCTAATTCAGTTCATCTACGTTTTATCCCGCATCTATGTGTCGAACCAAGTGACCATAGCACGTACGGTTCATAATTCGTAATCTTGCTAAAGAGCCTTTTGTGATCTAATCAGATCGAGTTAACCCAACCCCTGATACTACATACAAAATTTCATCAAAATCCAGTCTTACTCTTTCAGAGAAGAAATCCTGCTAACAGGAAATGGGACACACATAGACACACACACACACGAAACACACTCAATGACCTTCCCCCCCAAAGAGTATCAGTTCCTATTCGAGCTCGAATACCAGAGTTTAGATGGACAGGTCTTTGACATGTTGCTCATGCATGTAGGAGCGTGTGCAAGAATATGAGATATTCTCATCCATACATGGTGACACGTGGAATCGAAGAAATTGATGTCCATGGTTCCAGGCAGATACCTCCACAAGCATCCAGTGAAGTCATCACAAGGCTCCTGGACAGGGCAGTCTATTGCTACACCTTCAACCGAAAATCCATCCTCAACAAACTGTGGCAAAATTAGAACAGCATCAGAGGACATCAAGAAAAAAACAGTTCTAAT
>JAODTK010000871.1:0-12498 GCA_026419785.1 Sclerodactyla briareus
TGCAAAAAAGCTATTAATTAAAACTTGCCCCCTTGTAACTACCAGTAAGAGTCCGATCGAAGCGGGAGTTGGTCCCCCCCCATCCATAAAGCACACAAAGGTCTATCACATATCCAAAAATACCCAGTTTCTATTTTTTTTTTTGCCCGTAACTCCTTAACTAAGCACATTTATTCAAGACTCCAACTTTAACCACATGAACCACCTGAAGAGGTCAAATTTGAGGTCAGAGGTCACCACATCAGGTCCACAATTATATCACAAGGTGAAACCTTCCAGCCTTCCACATATTTCAATTCTCCGATTATTGCCAGAAAATAGTTTTTGACCCCTAAGTGACCTTGAATGACCTTTAATGGACTGGGCAGTTCTTATGAAAATTGAAACTCTCCATTGTGGATACATCCACTCCTAGGAGCATTTTTGCATTCTATGACCATAGCCCGAGTGCTATTTCCAAAAGTACTAAGATCAGTTTTCGACCCCTACGTTTACCTTTTGTACCTTCAATGACATGACGGTTTTTTATCAAAATTTTTACTCTCCATGTTATGCAGCCACACTAAAGCATCTTGCATTCCATAACAACGCCTAATGTTATTGCGAAAAAGCTTATTAAACTTAACTTTGACCCTTGTAACTAACCAAAGTTATGCGTCCGATCGAAGCGGGAGTTTGTTTCTCCATGAAGCACCCAGGTTATCACATATCCAAAAAACCGTTTCTATTTTTTTGCCCGTACTCCTTAAATAAGCACATTTATTCCGGACTTCAACCTTAAACCCGCATGACCACCCCCAAGGTCAAATTGGAGGTCAGAGGTCCACAGAGTGCAGGGTCACATTATATCACAATGGTGAACCTTCCAGTCTTCAACAGATATTCAATTCTCCGATTATGGCCAGAAAACAGTTTTTGACCCCTAAGTGACATTGACTGACCTTTTAATGACATGGCAGCTTTCGTATAAAAATGGTAACTCTCCCATGTATACACCCACTCCAGGGATTTTTTTGCATTCTGATGAACATGCCCAGTGCTATGCCAAAAAGTACTAAATCAGTTTTTGACGCCTACGTGACCTTTGATGACCTTCAATGACATGGCGGCTTTTTTAAAAATTGTTACTCTCCATGTGATGCATCCACTCTAGGAGCATAATGATTCCAATGAAAACGCCCAATGTTATTGCGAAAAGCGAAAATCGATTAAATTAAACTTTGACCCTTGTAACTACAAAGTAACGAGTCCGATCGAGCTGGAGTTGGTTTCCTCTATGAAGCAACACAAAGGTCTATCACATACCAAAATAACCAGTTTTCTATTTTTTTTGCCCGTAACTCCTTAATAAGCACATTTTTAAAGAAGACTCAACCTTTAACCACTCCACCCCGACCAGAGGTCAAATTGAGTTCAAATGTCACACACATGCAGGTAACAATTATATCACAATGGTGAACCTTCCCCCTTCACAGATATTCCTTCTCCTCTTATGGCCGAAACAGTTTTTTGCCCCCTAAGTGACATTGAATGAGCCTTTAAATGACATGGCAGTTTTTTATGAAATTGGAACTCTCCATGTGATACTCCTCTCCTAGGAGCTTCCTGCATTCTGCTGAACATGCCCAGTGCGAATTCCCAAAAGTACTAAAATCAGTTTTTTAAACCCCTACGTGACCTTTGATGCCCTTCATGACATGCGGTTTTTATAAAAATTGTTACTCGCCATGTGAGGCATCCACTCCTAGAAGCCATATTGCATTCCAATGAACGCCCCCAATGTTCTTTTGGCGAAAAGCTATTAAATTACCTTTGGGGGGGGGGGGGGGGGGGGGGGGGGGGGGGGGGAACCCCTTTGTAACTACCAAAGTAAATGTCCCTCTGGACAGCGGGAGTTGTTTCCCTCCCCATAAAGCACACAAAGGGTCTATACATATCCAAAAATAACCAGTTTCATTTGTCTGCCCGTACCTCCTTAAATAGCACTTTATTCAAGACTCGACCTTTAATCACTAACACCCGACAGAGGTCAACTTTGAGGTCAAGGTTCCACACATGCAGGTCAACCAATTATATCACAATGGTGAACGTCCAGCCTTCACACGGATATTTCAAAAATTCCGCCGATTATGGCCAAAAACTAGTTTTTTTGACCCCTAAGGGACCCTTGAATGACAGATTAGTACAATTAAATGACCTCTGGGGCCCTGGGCCCTCGTCCTACTGTAAAATCATTGGGACTATAGAATAAACCATCTCTCACCAATTTCGTCAAAATCAACAAAACTTCAAAAATTTCGCAGAAATTAATGCAAATTAATACTACTTAATTAGCATATACAATGCCAGGAATCTGATCGATTCGTGTACTCTTCATAGTTGTTATTTTACCCTGACGCAATCACCCATGCATCTACCATCAAGAGATATCTTGTCACAAGCTTCAGGCCAATTTTTCATTAAATATGCCAATTTATGCAAATGAGAATGGTCGTTTGGGACGAAAGTGGGATGCACATCGCAACTCTTCACCGCGCACCTCCACAATACGGTCCCAGCATGATGGCTTCACAGTTCAGAGGAGATATCTAACCGCACATACGGACGGACTGCGAACAGAAGACACTAACACAACAAAAGTGGGACCCACACTACGTCTCCTCTCTTTGAACAAAGTTCCGGCGAGACAAAAAATAACCAGTTTCTATTTTTTTTTTTTTGCCCTGTAACTCCTTATATCACATTTATTCAAGACTCGACTTTTAACCACATGACCTCCCGCCAGAGGTCAAATTGAGGGTCAAGGTCACACACATGCAGGTTAACAATTATATCCCAATGTTGAACCTTCCACCTTCACAGATATTCAATTCTCCGATATGGCCAGAAACAGTTTTTGACCTTGAATGAACTTGGCAGTTTTTATAAAATTGTAACTCTCCACCTGTGATCACATCCACTCTAGATCATTTTTTGCATTCTGATGAACATGCCCAGTGGATTGCCAAAAGTAAACGCAATCAGTTTTCTGCCCCTACGTTACCTTTTGATGCCTTCATGCCATGGCCGGTTTTTTTAAATTTTTTTACTCTCCATGTGATGCATCCACTCCTACAAGCATATTGACCTCCAATTAACAGCCCTAATTTATTGCGAAAAAGCTATTTAAACATTTTGACCCTTGTACCTACCAAGTAAGTGTCTGATCGAAGCGGTAGTTGGTCTCCGCCATAAGCACACAAAGGTCTATCACATACCCTAAAATAACTAGTTTCTATTTTTTTGCTTTGCCCGAACTCTTAAATAAGCACATTTATCAAGACTCAACCTTTAACCACATGACACCACGACACCACAGAGGTCAATTGAGGTCAGAGGTCACACACCATCAGGTCAACAATTATAACACCAATGTGGAAACCTTCCAGCCTCACAGAGATTCAATTCTCTGATTATCGCCAGAAAACAGTTTTTGACCCCTTAGTGACCTTGAATGCCTTCAATGACATGACAGTTTTTATGAAAATTGTAAACTCCCAAGTGATACATCCACTCCTAGGCGCATTTTGCATTCTGATGAACACGCCCAGTGCTATTGCCGAAAAAGTACCAAATCGTTTTAGCTCAAATTGACCTTTAATGCCCTCGGATGACATGACCATTTGTATAAAAATGTAACCCTACTGGTTACAACACCCTGTCCTGAAATTAAAACCACTCATGAAAGGTCACTGAAGGTTGTTGCATGAACACATACTCTTTGGCCTTTATATGGCCCTAAGTGACCTTGAATGACTTTGATGACATGGTTTTTATGAAAATTTTCTCCAACCACATGACGTACCCCTGTCCTGAAATTTCCACATTGCTCCAAGCAATGTCAGTGGTAAGTTTGTCTCCAAAATTATTAGTGTTTTGTCCATAGTGACCTTGAATGAACCTTTGATGACAGGTCAATTTTTTATGAAAAATGGGGTGGGGGGATGTTACTTACTCTCATGAGATGCACGCAGTCCCCTACAACATTATGTATCCCAAAGTCACTCTGCCGCTGCTATTGCCAAAAATGTTTCAAAACCAACCTTTGACCCCTCGTAACTTGAGAACCGAGTCCCATTGACGGGATTTTTTTCGTCTATTCAGCACACAGAGCTCTGCCACTAATCCATATTTTGACAAAAATTGACAGTTTTAATTTTCTTGCCCTTGTAACTCGAAATAGCACATTCATTCACATTTGACCTTTGAAAACCTTTTGACCTCATTTTCAGGGGTAGTTTTGACTGCTTGATTCTAAAAATCACCATGACCCAAATCACGACGAACATCCTAGACTGCACTTAATTTTTGAATGAAAATTTGACCTCTGATCTCTTCACACACAAAGGTCACATGGGGTCAAATTTATGGTTCAATTTCGATCGGAAGGTACCTTTTGAGATCCGAAAATGTCCACGAAAAGTTGATTCGTCCAAAATATGGTACAGGTCAAATTGAGGTCAAAGTCCCAGATGGAGGTCCACTATCTGAATCACATGGTGCACCTCCCAACCTCGGCAGACATTTGGGTTCCCAAGTTAATGGCCAAAAGACAAGTTTTTTGACCCCGAATTGACTTTTGGTGACCCTAATTTTTCGCCTGAAAAGCTAATCATTCATCACCTCATATCCCCGTCTATGTCCACACCAAGTCACCATAGCATCTGCGGTTCATCGTAATCTTGCTCACGAGCCTAAACAATAAATTACATAAAAAAGGCTAATTACCTTACTTTTAAGTTTAGTGCTTGCGTGCCCAAAATCTATCCGGCGTTTCATCCACCCACCCCGTGTCTACCCGGACAAATTTGGTCGGTCCATTGTGCACTTCCCGTTCGGAAGATATCCTGCCTCACAGGAATGTTGACTACATACACACACACACACACATACCCACACACCAATACACACACACCAACACACACGCCGAGTGAACCACTAGTCCCTCCTCCTGAATTTCCATTCATGCGAGACCAAACAAGCATTTTCCTCTGTACAAACCAATGTACAAACCTTGAAGAAGCGAAATAAAGCAGAATTTTGACATATTAGAAAATTCTTGCCCCTAGTCTAAATCTCTCATTAGTCCATTTTTTGTGTCAGTGCTCACTTGCTGATCTAGTTTCCTCTCTGCATTAGTCTCGAAACTATTCTATTATCGTGTGCTAAGGTAACGTTCGATTGAGAAGCAGTGTCCGCTATTTACCCAGGGGTCCGGGACTATCCAGGTATACTACCAGGGCCCTATGAGACCTCTGTGACCGTTCTATGTACGGCCGATATCATGGAATAGATTGGCTTCAAACTAGCAAAGCTCAAAAGAGGACATCTCAAACCACCCCCACATCCCAAAATTTGAGGTTCTACAGCATTAGGATATTTTCATTTACTTTTGAAGAAACTTAGGAATCAATTACATCACAGAGAAAATTGTAAATTCCTGCATTTGCGCTTTGTGACAGAAGAATTACAGAGTTTTTTCCCATATTTTGCGACATTCCTTTTCCGTTACATTTGAATGAGGGGAAAGGCTAATAACACAGTCATTGTTGAATAATTCTTTGAACTTGAGACCAGTACATAAGCAGAAACAACAAACTTCCTATATCAATCAAGTCATCTTTGGAAAAAGTCACCAGATTGTAGAAGTGATCATTGTCAAAACCGATCCATAATAACACACTATTAATACATTACGTACTGAAGCTATGGTTTTAGTCATCCAATATTTGGGTTGAGGTGACTGACTAAGTGCACAGCTTCCGTTTATTTTTGTAGTAGTTTTACGCCATACAGCATGCAGTATTCTCCAGTAGTAATCTCCATGTAGGTGTCCCAGTACTGATATGCCATGCTGAATTTAGCGTGCCTCATTATGTCTCTCGATCGGGGCCCTTCCCTGTGGGTTCGTTTTCATTTAGATTCCTTCAACAATCCTCATATTACATCTCTTCAACCGCACACAAATCTTCTATCGTTACTACTCTCTCGCACTATTCTCATTCTCTCCATAGATTACAGCACGTATTCATGTGAGACTACAAGTGATCCATTTCCAGGGATCATCACTGTCCTGTGTTCATAGGTCGTATTTAACTGATTTTTCCTGCTTTATCCGGCCATTAACATTTCTGCACTGTGCCACCATTAGTCTTCTGTATCCACGTCTTGTTCACATTGTAAAGATTTTAAAAGATTTATTTACAGCCTATCTTTTAACTTGGCAACACTGCTAAACATACTGTACATCCTCGATGTCGCTTATTTATTGTAACACGCTGTTATGGTCTAACCATAAATTACAAGTGGACAAGAGTTTATTACAGAGTAATGACTACAGAATGGTGCAAACTGCAGAGATTTGATTGATGCTGTGCGTGCCGGATAAAATCCAGCGGGAAATCAGGAATATATCAACTTCTTAACACAAGACGGGTATCCTGAATCTGAAAACTTTGTCCTGGGGTCAGCGATGCACGGAACCCGTTTAAGGGACACTCCTGTCAAATGACGGAGCCTTCCATGAAAAGTTATAGGGATAGGAGTTTCGAAGAATTGTTCTTACACTGTACGTGCAACATCAAGCAGTCAGTGTACCTTATGAATTGAAACAATTGCATCATTTTTTCCATAGCTTGTACCATGAACGGGCTTTATTTCTTTTGACCGAAGTTTACCCATCCATAAGTGGATAAAATCAGCAGCTTAGCCAGAACCTACTTGTAAGACGCACGCCATAGGTAGTAATTTGGCAATGCCAACCCATGTCCATTTTTTGTTTCAATTTGATCCTCCCCCCCCTGTCATAGGTAACATGGCCTTGACCCACCCCTTCCCAGGGGGTCAGGGGGGAGATGGCTGATCATGTGATCATATATTTCTAATGCCAAGAACAGAATCCTGTAGCCCTGTGGCAGATGCAAATGATACCAGCACCTGCTGTTACTGTAATCGGCGTGACGTGCAATGGCCAGCAGGCGGATGTAAATCCAGGTAATCAGCTGTTATTATAAATATAGAAACGGCTGAATCGAACAAAGACCTGTATCAACTGATTACAGAGCCCGTACTCAGCTGTACATAGAAAATCAATAGACAAGAGGATGGCAGTCGCATTGTCTGTATTTACGTACATTGACATGTTTATTGCCAACTTATTCTGTGGGCGTGTGCGAACTGAGCAGTGGAATACCCTTTCGCACTTACTAAAACAGCTCAAGCCCCTAAGAGGGGCTATCTCTCATAGGCACATTCCTGAGAGGGAGGCAACATTTTTTAGGGTGCTCCTGTAAGGTTAAATGTCATATCTACCTACATCTAATTAATTGCACGGAGATTATTCCTGCTGTAACCTTATAGCAAACCCCACTGTTGCTCTACTTCTAGTTGCCGCCGTCAGTCTATTTTTGCTTCCTTATCTATATTTTCATTTATACACTTTTTGAAAGTGGCGGATGGTTACCCCTTTTAGACTGACAACCACTCTTTGACAACGCACGCCAATTCCTCTCATGTTCTACTACCATGATATTGTTGATTGATAAGTATAGTGAGGGATTCTGCAACGTTTGTGATGATAGGATGTTTAAGTTTTGTTCGCAAACTCAAACAGCCAGTGTACGGTGTACCCCATGACCTCTGACCAAACCCAACCATTTCCTGCATTATTATCCCATTAACTGGTCATTGTGAACTGGCTCCATTGTTTTTGTATATATAGGAAGATGAATGACGTACCATTTAAAGGAAAAGTCCTTATGAAGCCATACATGTCTGTGATCAATTCAGATTCTATATGAATCCAACCTTTTTAAATGTTTTCATCTCACTGACCCTAGCTTGTATTATTGAGCACAATCCATTTTTCAGGTAGGTAGCTAAAGGGTACATGGGGGTAAATTGTCAGGCTATCACACCTGGTTCTATACTGTAGTGACCCTTTCCCATCACAAAATTGTGGAAAGGCTCTATATTCAGTGAGAGGCAAACTAGGTCAATGGACAGAGAGCGGCTCATCAGCCACACAGAACAAAAGGAAAAGGTGATTCCAGCTATGTCAACAACACAGTAACAATCAATATAAAAATATCCAGAGGCAGTGTATTTTGTTGAACCGGTGTCATACTGCAAAGAGAGCATAATGTTAATGGAGAAAGATAGATAGATTGAGATATAAGATGAGCTTTGATTGCACATAAAAGATTGGTCATACAAGGAAAAAAGATGACGGGTAACGAAAGCAGTGATGGTGAACGAACGGTAAACTAGGAAGTTTTTCCATGACAATTATTTGTCAGTACTAATGAACCTATTTAAGAGACCAATGCCTTCTGTGATTTTTGGTGCTTGGTCCAGAACTCAGCAACATAGTGCGTTGCATCACCTGTTTGAGCAAAAAAAACAAAAGCCTAAATATCCAGTAAAAAGCAAGACTAGAATCCTTCATGACTACCTCATGACTACTTCTGCTATATCTTGTGTGTGCTGGCCATATTCATTTCAAGTCAAGGTGCCAGGGCGGCATTGAGGCGTAGAATCTTCAGTTTGGTGTTTGCACTTTTTCAGGACAACCTAGAGGACATGTCACTGTGTTCCGTCATTATACAACGAGGATGAGGGGTTGGGTTGGGAGGGGGATGGGGGGTGAGGCATGGGACCCACTTGCTGCGAGGCAGGGGGAGTAGAAGCTGCATGTGCCTCCCCAGGCATATGCTCCTCCTAGTAGTGAATTATGGCACAGAACGGGCTCAGGAGCATCCAAACTCTTTTTTTCAGACCCCACCCTAACCTATGTTGTCACGAAACTAAACAGCAATGTGACTGGGCTGTTGTTGCTTCCAGGTGCGACTGTGGAGCATGAACTAATTTGAGGCATCAATGGTTTTTACGATGAAGCTCACTTATTCAGACTAGACATGATTCTCGTCATATAGGGCTACAATCAAGATCATTAAGACATTCTGTTTGGCCGCCTAATGTGGGTGACGTGACGGGTGAGGACTGGTCGAATACATCATTGCGAAGCTAAGGGAGTTTGCTAGTCCCAGGACTCAGTCATGAATGAGATAGTGTCAGAGATGTGAAATCACTCTATCCATCTGAATATTCCCGGGAAACCAATTGTTAGTAGATGCTGGATGGAAAGGTTAAGGTGTTCATTCTTGCTGAGCCATGCTCAGTCTTGCCAATAGATTCTGTAGGGAATAGGTCTTGCAAGTACAAGAGGTTGGGACCGTATTCTTCCTAGTTCTATTTTTTCCTCAAATGTTTTAAATACTCTACTCGTATGTTCACATATTTCACTGGTTATAGGTTTCACGGTATGGAGTGGGCATGAAGATTGTTCCATCTTTAAATGTTGCCGTTTATAACTTGAAATGTAGGCCGATAGGAAAGTATTTGTCAGATTACTAAACTAACCTGTTGCAATTGAAAGAGAGAGGGGTAATACCTCCTGGGATACCAGTGGGCAACCCCACATAGGACCACCCAGATGATCGCCACCTCGTCGAGGACTTGCCCACGAGACTGAGGGGTGGCGTGAAAGTAGATGAGAACATCCCAACGATCATGGCAGGGAACCACATCACGTGATGGAGGCATTGACGTTCTTGGCGTAGGGCCGGTAGAGGTACACGAGGAGAGGCGGTCTAAAACAATGAAACCGCAGGCTGACCTGGAGAAAATTTGAAAAAAAATAATCAAACTGGCACAAAACAGGAAGGAGTGGCCATAGTGGGAGTGATTGGTCAATGATAGAGATCGCACTATTGCTGTTTCTCAGTGTGAACCGGAAGAGAAGAGTGAAGACCAATGATGACCTGCGGAAAAATGTCTAGAAAACTCTGGCAACACAGAGAGGGGCATGTGGGTGGCCTGGATAGCTGGTTGCTGAGGTGGGTAGGAAAGTAGGGAGTCACAAACAATAGGAATCCACATGATGATTGTAAGTTATCGGAGTAAGTACATGGAGAGAGTTCTTAATTAGAGGGTGATTGCAAATCCCCCCCCCCCCCCGTCCCCCTTCCCAAGTCACCAAATATGTACGTCAGCTTGAGTTCTCAACAATATCAAGCCATGAAACTGGGTTTGTGGCAGGTCTCAATTCTCTTTTCTAAACTTTTTCAACTGGGGACTGAAGTCACACACTCCTTTGTGGCTTGATTCTTGAAACCTGTCCCCGGTGTCAAATTTTAATACAGGGAGATGGGAGGAGGGGTGGCCCTCTGAACTACACCACTGGTCTGACCACTGTCAAAGGCCATGTATGGCAAAACACTGAAAGCGATGGTTCAGCCTTGGTGCGCCTTTGATGCGCGTTGATGGCCTCTGCTTTAGCATCCCCCCATGTGGCCAAAGCTGTGGTGATTGACTTCACTATACAATCTTGTAACATTAATGCCACTTACTGGATTCCTGGGTGCAGCTATGACAATTAAAACAGTGTCTATACATCCATCAAGTTCAATCCTAATACTACTAGCTTGTTATGACACAGAACAACACAATGGCTGCCGTACAGAGCTAGTACAGTACACAGGATTCCAGCGCTCCACTCCCACAGGGTCTGTATAAACTGTACACAGACAGTCCACATCAAAGGGCAGGGGTGGCACCAGAATTGGCAGAACTGGAGGGGGGGGGGGGCAAGTGTCCCGAGGGTGTCTACAACTCGCACTGACACACGCAGACCTCACTCCTGTCCCTGACCAACCAACAGTACATTTTAGTCACCTGACTTTCTACATTATTCCCACATTTTTTCCTCCATTTTTATAATTTTCCATATAAACTAACCCCATCAGGGATCGGTGAAAGTGTGAGTGGAGAGTTAATAGGGTGGGAAGGAGGGGGGGGGGAGGGTTTTTTTTTTTTTGGAGGGGTAGGGGGAGGCAGTTACAAGGTAGTAGAGGATGTTTGTTCTTGACATGAGAGAAATTACTCTCTGCGGCTGGTACCACCAACATAAAACACAACCAGGATGTAGAGAACTGCAAGCCGGATCCCCCGGCAGGTTCTCAATTTTTCATGGGGGAGGGGGGGGGGGGGTGATTACTGCAGGAGGGGGATCACCCAAGGATGTGCCACTCCTTATCCGAACTGCAGCTATTCGTGCCCATTGCAAAGACTACAAAGCACACAATTGTGCTATAGACAGACATAAATCGGCAAGGCCAAGAGGTTTCAGTGTAGTTACATGATATGAATGAATATCCCTAGTTTTAGCCTGCAGTTCCATCAGCTGGGTTTATAGTTCACTTCGTTAAGTTCATTGCGTGGTAACTATAAAAATGGGATAGATTGGATTTCATTTTCAAGAGTGGTCACAATTCAAAGGTATATATCTAGATAATTCATTAACAATGTACCATAGAAGAAATCTTGTTCTACCTGACACTGTTCAGTGTTCCTTGGGCACTATAGTGGATGGGGCATGCCACTGTACGAGGCTCAAATATTATGCGCTAAACAGAGGTATATGGTCTAATGATTGACAGTATTGATATACAGCAATGTGCCAAGCAGGCTGACAAAGGAGATGGGGGAGAGTTATATGAAAGTGATAAAAAGTATTATTTCTCTCTTGTAGAGGGAAATAAAAAACAATGATATCCATGCATACATATACTGGAATATGTTCCGGTACTCACACAAGGAAATACAAAAAGTGGCAGGGGGTACATCCTAAAAGTCTCTTCCAGGTTATGTAGACGGCGACATCGTCGTAGCAGATCCCCAGCTCATGACGCGGAACAGGAAACGAGGCAGATAACGTAGGGTAGTCGCTCTGGCTGCATGAGGCGAAGCCGACGATCGTATGCTTGAGTAGCTCGGAGATATAAAAATGGACCCCAATCCGATAACATTACGGACGGTTCACAGGGGTTTATACGGTGATGGCCTGTCAAGTGTTATACGATGTTACCGCCACGTCGTCATACTGGCCACACCATTGTAGGCAGTATTTAATCACCAATGGGCCAAATACATCAATCGAGACGAGCCAGCCTCTGCATCATGCATAGTGGTAAACGTCAACGACCCCTGAATGGGACTGCTTCAAAACTGGAACATCGCCCTCTTCTACGGAGATAACAGTGTTCCATAAAATACATGAAGGTATACGTAACACCACCTGCACAGCAAAAACCACAAGGGGTCCTGAAACCACTCTTTGCCTGTTTCGGATTGGCTGATTTCTGGTAAGGTATTTATGTTCAACAGCTGATCTAGTGATCAGCCTAGATAAATTTGGTATAGAACATACAAGAACGCAGAATTCAAGCATCACCAGAGGTGGGTGCTATAAACAGCAATTGCATTCATTTCATCATTTATTGTTTTGCTTCAGTCGGAGACGAAAAATAAAAAAATGTATATAATCTGAACAGAACGAATCAAGGGAGAAGTCAATTAGTGAAAGAGGTGTCTAGGAAACTTTGTGGGCTATCAAGTAGG
>JAODTK010000872.1:0-13425 GCA_026419785.1 Sclerodactyla briareus
ATGTGGGGAACAAATACCAATAATGAGCTTCATCCATCCAGGTAGGGTGAGGTTATCCTGTTCACAAGCCAAAATTGGCCGATTATGACTTGTCACAAATTTTTCTATTTTTTATTATACCACAAATTCATCCCGACCTATCCAAAACAATAGAGTTCCTGGTACTCCCCATAAGCGAGCTACACACCAATTTGAACCCGATCAGACTCACCATTCTCGACGATTCATCGTGTTCACAAGGTTTTTCACAGACTTGGACCTCTGTGACCTCAGATGAACCTCTGACCTGACCCCAAAACAATAGGGGTCAATGTACTCTCATGGGGAATACACAAATACCAAGTCCTAGCTTCATCCATTAGGTGGGGTCACGTTAGCGTGTTCACAATCCAAAAAGAGGTTGCCAAATTACTGACTTTTTACACAATTTCTATTTTGGACCAAGATTCACTCACCCCCGACCTGACCAAAAATGATAGGTATCCTGTACTCCTCATCAGAAAGCTACACATCAAATTTAACCAGATCCGACAACCATCCTGGACTTTCGTTCACAAGGTTTTCAGACATTGACCTCTTGTACTCAGTGACCTCTGACCTGACCCTAAACAATAGGGGTCCATGTACTCATCATGGGGAGCACACATACCAAGTATGAGCTTCATCCATCCGGTGGGGTCGAGTTTAGTCGTGTTTACATGCCACAACTGGCCAAATTTATTTGACTTTTTCATCACACACGAATTTCTATTTTTGACCAAAATTCACCCCCCCTAACTATACCAAAGAATAGGGTTCCTATGCTCCCCTAATAAAAGCTACCCACTAATATGAACACACCTGATCATACAACCATTCCTTGTACTTTTATCGTGTTCACAATGTTTTCAGACCTTGACCTCTGGTGACCTCATATCATGAACCTCTGACCTGACCCCAAAACAATAGTGCTCATGTACTCCCGAGGGGGCACACACTACAATTTGGAGCTTCATCCATCCAGGTGGGGTGGAGTTATCATGTTCACAAAGCCCAAATTGGCCAATTATTGCTTTTTTTTTCTCACAAATTTTTGTTTTTTGACCAAAATTCACGACCCCCGAACTATACCTAAAACAATAGGGTTCCTATACCCCCATACGAAAGCTCCAACACACCAACTGGGAACCTGATCAACCAAACATCTGGACTTATCGTGTTCAACAAGGTTTTCAGACTTGACCTCTGGTGACCTCAAGATCAATGACCTCTGACCTGCCCCAAAACAATTAGGGCTCATGTACTCATATAGGGGGAACACACATACCAAGTTTGAGCTTCAATCCATCCAGGTGGGGTGGAGTTATCGTTTTCCCAAAGCCCAAATTGGCTCAAATATCATTGACTTGTTTTCACAAGTTCCTATTTTTGACCAAAAGTCACCGCCGAACTATAACCTAAACATAGGGTTCTATACTCCCCAATAGAACACCACCAAATGTGAACCTGATCAGACCAACATGCTGGACTTATCGTGTTTCACAAGGTTTTTTAGACTTTGACCCTCTGGTTACCTCAATGACTTCTCTGACCTGACCCCAAAACAATGGTGCCTGAGTCATCAGGGAGAACACACATACCCGTCTGGGCTCCATCCATCCAGGTGGGGTCGAGTTATCGTGTTCACAAGCAAAATTGGCCACGTGAATTATTGGTCTTTTCACAAATTTTCTATTTTGACCAATTCACCCAACCTATACCACAAACAAAGGGTTCCTGTACTCCCCCATAAGAAAGCTACACCCCAAAATTTGAACCCGATCATAACCATCCCTGGACTTATCGTTTCCACAAGGTTTTCAGACTATGACCTCTGGTGACCTCAGATGACCCCTGACCCCAAAACAATAGGGTTCAATGGTACTCATCATGGGGAACACATATAACCCAATTAATGAGCTTTCTCCCTCCAGGTGGGGTCAAGTTATGTGTTCAACAGAGGGCGTCACACACATAACACACACACACACAACACACACACACACACCACATCATTACAACACACCTGGCATGACTGCATAGATTCCCCCGACTTCGTCAGGAATCAAAACAAGGCGATCGCCCCCAGTGTCTCTTCTGGTTGCAACGATCAGTGTTTTCCATCTAATAGTCAGCCATGCAACAGTACAAGAATTAAATGTGTTGCTTTATGATTTTGGTATAGCATTTCACACACCCTACTACTCAGTGATCAATTTCCAATTCGTAAGGACTGATTAGTGGCAATGTCTAACTGAAGAGTGGAAGAAGTATAGCTTTGTGGAAATGTGATAAGATCGCCTAAATTAATGCAATTAGACACAATATTCAACTTACCTATTGACGCATTTCTCTTTCCACATATCTCAGGACGCACACTTAATACATGGGAATTCAACAAACTTGAACAATTTCATGAATTAAAATTTCATACACCTGCCTAACCCCCAGTGACCGAATCAATGTTTATTTAACATTTTTTGGGGGAAATTAAACTAAGGTAGACCATAATCGAATGCTTCAGGAAAATCAAACCAACTCTGAAAATTTGGGAAACACCACCATGCAACATAGACCACTGAATGACCTCCGTGTCCCGTCCCTCCACCCTATTTGAATAATACAATTTAATATAGTGAATAATCACAATAGTGTTCTATTCACAAAATGATGGTGATTGGGAAGAAAAAAATCTGACGAACTTGTGAATTTTGCATAAATTATGCAAATTAGATGACTCAATTACCATATTTGACGCTGAACTCTAAATCAGTACATCTACTTCATATCCCTCATCTATTTGCCAAACCACATAACCATGCTCCTGACGGTTATCTGTAATCTTGCTACCGAGCCTGAACATGATTACCTAAATAGCCTAAACACCATCTATAACCTTACTCCTAGACAACACCGCCCCCACCCCAGCTCTGGCGGTAGACCGCTCAACTCTATATCCCCACTTTTGAATAACCAGTTTCTATTTTTTTGTGCCCGTTAACTCCTTAAACTTAAATAAGCACATTAAATCAAGACTCAACCTTTAAACACCCATGACCACACCGGAAGAGGTCAAATTGAGGTCAGAGGTCACACACATGCATGTCACCAATTTATCTCACAATGGTGAACCATTCCCGCCTTCACAACTATTCACTTCTCCGATTATGGCCAGAAAAGTTTTGACCCCTAAGTGAGACCTTGAACTACCTTGATGACATGGCAGTTTTTATGAAACTTGTTAACTCTCCATGTGATAACCCACTCCTAAGAGCATTTTGCAATTCTGATAACACGCCCAGTGCATTGCCAAAGAAGTATTAAAATCATTTTTGGACCCCTACGTGACCTTTAATGACCTTATGACATGGCTGTTTTTATAAAATTGTTACTCTCCATGTGATGCATCCATCCTAGAAGCATATTGCATTCCAATGACCATGCCTAATGTTTAGTATGCAAGAAAGCTATTAAATTAAACTTTGAACCCCTGTAACTACCAAAGTAACCGATCGAAGCGGGAGTTTGGTTTCCACTATCAAGCCCACAAAAGGTTCCATCACATATCCAAAAATAACACCATTTCTATTTTTTTTTGCCCGTACCTCCTTAAAAGCACATTTATTCCAAGACATCAACCTTTAACCACATTACACCCCCGACAGAAGTCAAATTGAGGTAAGAGGCACAGGCAACCGCATGCAGGGCCAACAATTATATCACATTGTGGAACCTTCCAACCTTCACAGATTCAATTCTCCGATTAATGCCAGAAAACAGTTTTTTACCCCTAAGTGACCTTGATGACCTTTAATGACATGGCAGTTTTTTTTATGAAAATTGTACCCTCTATGTGATACACTCCCTCCTAGGAGCATTTTGCATTCTGATGGAACATCCCAGTGCTATTGGCCAAAAAGTACTAAAATCAGTTTGTTTGGACCCCTAAGTGACCTTGATGACCTTCATGACAGGCGGTTTTATAAAAATTCTATCTCCATGTGAATGCATCCACTCTAGAATCATATTGCATTCCAATGAACACTGCCTAATGTTATCGTGAAAAAGCCTTTAAATTTAAATTTTGACCCCTTGTACTACCAAAGTTGCGTACCCGATCGAAGCGGGAGTTGGTTTTCCCCATAAAGCACACGAAGGTCCTATCACATATCCAAAAATAACCATTTCTCTTTTTTTTGTGCCGTACTCCTTAAATAAGCACCTTTTATTCAAGACACAACCTAACCACATGACCCACCCTACAGAGGTTCATTGATGTCAGAGGTTCCACACATAGCAGGTTAAAAAAAACAATTATATCACAATGTGAACCTACCAGCCTTCCCAGATATTCAATACTCCGAATATCGCCAGAAAACAGTTTTTGACCCCTTAGTGACCTTGATGACCTTCAAGGACATGACGCTTTTTATAAAATTTGTAACTCTCCATGTGATACATCCACTCCTAGCCTAGGAGCATTTTGCATTCGGATGAACACGCCAGTGCTATTGCCGAAAAAGTACCAAATTCAGTTTGTTTGACCACAAATTGACCTTTAACTACTCGGATGACATGACCTTTTTATAAAAAAAATGTAACCCTACTGGGTTACACACCCTTCCTGAATATAACCACACAGGAAGGTCAACTGGAAGTGTTGCAGGAACCCATACTATTTGGGCAGTTATAATGCCCTAATGACCTTGAATGACCTCTGATGAACATATGGTTTTTTATGGAAAATTTCTCCACCATGACATACACCCTGTCCGGAATTTCAACATTGCCAGCAATGTCAGTGTAATTTGTCTCTGTCTCCCCACATATTAAGTTTTTGTCCATAAGTGGCCCTTGAATGACCTTGATGACATGTCAGTTTTTATGAAAATGTTACTCCTTGATGAGATGCAATGCAGCCGCAGCCTACAACATTATGTATCCCAAAGTATACTGCCGTGCTCTTGCCCAAAGGGTATCAAAACCACCCTTGGACCCCTCGTAACTGAAGAACCGATGCCCGATTGAAGCGGAGTGTTGTTTCGTCTATTCAGCCCACCGAGCTCTGCACTAATCCATAATTTTGACGAACGATTGGACCGTTGTATTTTCTTTGTCCTGTACTCGAAAATGAGGCACATTCATTCAACATTTTGACCTTTTGACCTTGTGACCTCATTTTTCAGGGGTATTTTTTGAACCTGCTGATTCTAAAAAACACCATGACAATCACTATACGAACATCCTAACTGCACTTTAATTTTGATGAAAAAACTTTGACCTCTTGATATCTCTTCACACTAAAAGGTCACATGGGGTCCAATTATGGTCCATTTCGATCAGAGGGAGGGGATGGTACCTTTGAGATCCGAAAATGGCCACAAAAATTTGATTCGGCGGCAACACATGTAAAGGTCAAATTGAGGTCAAAGGTCACACAGATGGAGGTCAACGAGTGGAACACAATGGTGCACCTCCCCACCTCGGCAGTACTTTGTTCCCAAGTTTATGGCCAAAAAACAGTTTTTACATTTTTTACCCCGAATTGACCTTTGGTGACCCTATTTTAACGCTGAAAATCCTAATCAGTCATCTCTTCCTCATATCCCATCCCGCATCCATGTGCCAAACAAGTGCACCATAGCACCTACGGTTCATCTGTAATCTTGGCTCCCGAGAGCCTAAACATAATTACTAAGATAGGCTAATTACCTTACTTTAATTACTTAATTAGTGACTTGCGTGGCCCAAAAATCTCATCATGATCGTGTTCACCCAACCTCGATGCTATCCTGAAATTGTGTCTGCAATTGCACTGCCGTTCGAAAGAATATCTTCTCAGCTCGCGAGGAGTTTGAACACACACAACACACGCACGCACACACGGGCACACACGCACATACACACACCGCCATATGACCACTAGTTCTCCTCCTGAATTTCATTGCAGGCGAGACAAAAAAGAGCTTATTCAAAAATTTAATGATTCAGCGTCAGGTGTTAAAATAGATTTTAGATGTGACATGGACTGGGAACCAAAATGAAAGACCCCCTCCTAATAATAATCCAGATTCACATAATCTTTAGTCAACATGTTAACAGGTACCCCTCTCTACCCTCTCTCCGTTAGATCCAAGGTGCATACCACAGGATGGGTTCACAAAAGACGGTGCTTTATGGATTTAGACCTGAGGTATCTTATTTCAAGAGAGACCTGGGTGATTTTGGGTGAGTGGGGTAGGATCCCCAATTCCCAAACAACTTCTTCCCATGTATGTTGTACAGCAGTAAGGTCTGACCATGGATTGGTACCCTATACCTCTTCAGATGTTTTACCAGGCATAGGTCCTGACCAGGGATTGTACCCTGACCTCCTCCAGGTATGTTGTATAGCAGTAGGTCTGACCAGCGATTGTACCCTATAACCTTCTCATTGTATGTTGTACGCAGTAAGGTCTGACCAGGGATTGTACCCTATAACCCTTCGTGGTATGTTGTATAGCAGTAGGTCTGACCAGGGATTGTACCCTATAAACCTCCTCAGGTATACAGTAGGTTTATTACTGCCTCTCCTCCTGACCGTACCACTATGACGTTAGAGCATGACCGTTATGTTAGCAACATATAGTAGCAGACCCCTTCCTTCCCAAGTGCGACAAAGACTTTTGAAAACAGACTTGATGGCCTACAGTGAAACACAACCAGCAAATCCATCTGAGGCATCCCCACGATTAGCATTAGTGATGAGCTATGGATTATCAGAGATTGTGTATCTCTTAGCTGTCAATGCCCACACCTAATGCATGATAGATTTACTAGAGGGGAGGACTTGAACCAAATATGGACCATTGTCTGCCTGCCTACCACAAATAATCAACATGTATGACCTTCAACTCACCAGGAGTTGTTTGCCATCTTCATTCAGTAGTACAGATTCAAGAGTCTGTTGGATGAAGACCCCCTCATCAAGATCCTCCAAAAATCTATGAATAAAACATTTCATATTCTATGGTGAGAGAGATTTTTTGTTTAAATCAATAAATGTAGAGACTGTCATTGGATGAATATCTAGTCCAGCAAATACGAAGTGAACTCGAATTGACCCTTCAGAGGCTCCATAATATGGGTGATCAACACACACAGCCCCTACATACTATATCCTTTGCCAATATCCCAACTTTTATTTCCCAGCCAAATACGAATATTAATGTTGGTTGGCAATCAACCGTTTCTTGATAGCCCCAGGCCATTACAATTCTCAACAAATTACTATATTCCATGACGCAATATGATCAAGAGCTGTTCTAATGAGTTTGAAACTGTGAGCTATATGGTTTACATATAATCCCATATTTTGATTTTGAACTTGGTGTTTACATGGAGAAAAAAAATGTTTTTTCTATCAATTTCTCATGAATGATACAAATTCCAAGAAATCCACAGGTTTATTCACTAGCAGTGGATGATGTTCACAAACAATTTTTGGTTCACGTAAAATACAACTGTCTTCAGGTTGCTATATGCTAGCATATTTTCTAATCAGGTGGTTGGTATCAATCTGTCAGTTCGGTATGTCAAATATTTACTGTTTTCAAAGGGCTTTGAAAATTAATTACTTGAATAATTCTCTACACTTATCAAAACCAGCTTGTTTCGCCACAGATATTGTAACATTCTTACTGTCACTCAGCCGTGATAGTAAATCTTACAGTGAGATGGGTCCCGATCGACCTCACTGTTATCGCACTATTGACACACTGGCACACATTGTGAGATGCCCAAGCAACAAGTACATAATTGCAATCATGAACATAAGAGAGGAGAGCATACACTGGAGTGGAGTCAGATTGAGAAAGTAGGCAGTTGGGGTTTTCACCATGCCAGGTGGCAGATGGGCAGTTCTACCTTCTCTTCAAAATTTCCGCTGACTCGGTCAATTTCAGCCTTTCCGCACGGCACAATTTGTTTACCCTAACTGAAAAAACTGAAAAAAAAAAATCTTGGGAAACTTCATGATCCCAACACTAACTGCCACCCCGCCCCCCCACGTCCCCCCCCCATTCCTGCAGGTAGACCAACATCAAGCTTTAAAAAATTCTCAAGGGAGGGCCCCCTCCTCCAGGACGGGCATCACTGTCACATATTACCCGACTCTGAAAGTGGTCTGAATCTATTTTACATTTTGAGAGCTACATTATAACCGCTGTAGTATTTCTGTTTGCTTGCATCAAAACTTAGAGAAGGCATAGCCTATTCCATGGCTACAATCTGGACTACAAGCTATCTTGTTAACTTGGTCATCTTCAATAAACTACTTCATACCTGTTTAGATCTGATATGTACTTCTGATGCTTTCGAAGGCCAAATAGAACCTCCGTAGGATATCCATGTGGTTCTCCCTGAACGCTTCATCCAAGTCTTGGAGATCCTGTTAAAAAGAAATTGACAGTTGGACTATTACCTCCACAAGTCCACAATGCAGCACAGGCTGACATATGAGATGACAGATGTTATGGGTGTTGCAGGTGCTGTAGATACTATGGGTGTTGTATGTGCATATGTAGGGGTCGTTGGTGTTATAGGTGCTGTTGCATGGTGTGGTAGTATCTGTGGGTGTTGTATGTGCATATGTAGGGGTCGTTGGTGTTATAGGTGCTGTTGCATGGTGTGGTAGTATCTGTGGGTGTTGTATGTGCATATGTAGGGGTCGTTGGTGTTATAGGTGCTGTTGCATGGTGTGGTAGTATCTGTGGGTGTTGTAGATGCAGATGTTGTTGGTAGTGTGGTTGTTGTAGGTGTTGTTGGTGCTGTAGTTGCTATAATTGTTGTAAGTGTTGTAGGGGCTGGTCGCCATTGGGTGTTGTAGGGGTGGGTGTTGTAACATTTGTGGTGGTTGTAAATACTGAGATAAATGTAGATAAATGTTTGTAGGTACGTGTTTTAAGATGTTGTAGCTGTCATTGGTGTATAGACACAATGGTGTTGTAGGTGAAAATGTGGGATTTGTGGCTGTTGTAGACACAATGAGTGTTGTAGGTGCAGATGTACATTTCATGGTTGTTGTAGGTGTTGTAGTTGCTTTGGATGTTGTAAATGCAGATGTTGTAGCTTTTGTAGTGGTTGTAGCTGTTTTAAATAGGCCTGTCACTGCATTAGTGTTTGTAGTGCTGTTAGTGTTGTATGTGTTGTGAATGTTGTAAATGGATATGTTGTGGCCGGTTTCGTAGGTTCTGTGGGATTTGTCGATGTTGTGGGTGTATTGTAGGTAGTGTGGATGTTTTTAGGTGCTGTGGATGTTGTAGGTGTCATTGGTGAAGTGTCAATGTTTAGGTGTCTTGGTGTTGGTAGACCCTTTGGGTGTTTTGTAGGACGAGGGCTTTTTGTTAGTGGTTGGTTGGTTCTGCGTTGCATTGCCGCTGCTGTTGGTGTTTTAGTGTAGGGATGCGCTCAGAGATTGGTCTGTTCGAACTTGATTCACAAGATTAACACCCCCCCCCCCCCCCCCTCGACATAACACCATGAGGCCTTTTTGTCCATCCCGATTTGAAGCGGAGTTCCCAGCCAACTGCTTCTAAAAGATCTATACGTACGCATGGATGATTTAGTAAAGGTAAGCATGCAGTCACATGCTGCAGCCAAGAATTGTCTGGCTTGGCTATCTGTGAAATGCCTTAAAAACTGAAATTCCTTCCGGCACTGGAGTCAATCTGTGGTCATAGTAGTCAGAACCTTTGAAATAGTTGAAATCAAAGAGAATGTCTGCATACTTCATTTGGTCGTGCTTGCTCTCCAAGCGAAGACTGGTGGGACAAACTCAGCAAGCCTGAGGAGTTCTGCGATGATAGCATTGCCTCTGGAGACTAGTTTCAGGACAGTTTGTCCACATAGATTGTTTTCTGCCAGAGTCCGCATTCTTGGTATCCTAAAGCAAATTTATTGTATGAGAATTCTCACCTCAGAAGAGGAAGATCACATGTGATGGAAATTTCCCTTTGAATAGGCCTACCGGCTTCAAAATGGTTTGTACCACGTCCAAGGAGCTCTGTTCTCTAATTTGCAATTTTTGGCCTAAAGGGGAGTTTGATTGAGAATAGGAGATTGACTTACTGCAGCTCTGTCCTGCAATAAAAGGACACTGTGATTACTGCTGATTGTTGAGTGATCCATATTCACTAATGATGCTATGAGCCTTAAACCTACAGTCGACCTCCATATATTTCTATGAAGTAATGGACTTGACTCACTGGATAGTTGATACAACAGTACAATTAACAGCTTCAGCAATGATTCCATCATGTTTTAAGTTCCAAGCCATGGTCCTGTTTTGGGTTTTCAGCATGTATTGTGTGGTGTGTGTGTGTGTGTGTGTGTGTGTGGGGGGGGGGGGGGTGGGGGGGGGGGGGGTGGGGGGGGGGGGGGTGGGGGGGGGGGGGGGGGGGGGGGGGGGGGGGGGGGGGAGGGAAGGTGGGCATGGCGTGACAGTCAGAGCTCCCCATTGTTGTGAGTATATAGTCGGTTCGCATGATACTGAAATAGCAAACTTATCCCAAAAAGATCTGGACCTCCAAATGACAACATTGAAGATATATCAAAAGAGAGAGTTAGAAACTAAGAAGAACGAAATAATAAAAGAAACAGCATTCTCTAGTAAAAGCTGCCCATGAACAAAAATTGATTGACAGAATTACCGAAATTGAAAATCATACCGATGACTACTCCCATCTGTTTCTTCTCTGAAGGTTGCAATGAAAGTACAATAGTTGCACCAAATGTAAAATGACCTGATTTTTGCTTCCAGGAAAACTAAAAAGCCATTCGATGAAGATTAAATTAAAAAGCAGCACATCATTGAATTTTCCCCAGGTGTGGACCAATCTCAGCTGAACATCTCAAATTGCCCCATGCACCACGAACACATACAGTAATATAATTCCTAGAAATATATAGATAACCCAAGGACATATCAGGTGGTTCTACATTTAAGATCAAAACAAGGAGTCCTAACAACCAATTCAAAAGCCAGGGAAAGACTGAAGGCCTACCAGAAAAGGAGGCCATATATAATAACCATAGAGGATCAATACATTTCGGCTCACAATCATGATAAGACCTTCCAACAATCTGTGCTGAATATAAAAAACAATGTTTTTGTAAATGAGAAAAAAAATAGGAATGGTCTTTTTTTTTTTTTTTTACAAAAAATGTGACACGAAACCAATGGGGAAAAAAACTCCACATAATTCGAAAAAAACAGGAGAATGTGAGGGTAATTACATCAGTGATTCATTGAGCATCCTAAGTCACCTTTTCCAGTCTATGAGACATGAAACAATCCACCTTTTCCAGACTTTCCATATTTTGTTAGGGTGACGTTTGAGGACCAGTGACCTCAAAACCTCAAGATTTGCAAAAGTAGTTATGGCGAAAAAATAGCCGTGGGTATTTAAATTTAAAAGTAGGCGCCGTACTCCGATGGAAGGAAAAGAAATAGAATGGTAACAAATCAATAAAATGTGTCAATTTGCGACTTGAGCAACATGGTTTTGATATCCATATACAAAAATGTTGTGTTTCGATTTTTTAGCGACGAGGGGGGTGCTTACACTAACAATTAGTGGAAGATCATAATTTTCCTGGCTTGCCATGGGGGTGCTGCTAACACAAGTGCCCCGTCTGAAATGATTTCACAAGTTTATGCCGATATAAAGTGTACTAATTCACTCTGAAACACAAAGAAACAGCTGAGTTGTGAAATATTCAATGTGGATTGTTCTGGAAGGGCGGATTGTGCCGGCTAGTAAAATTGTCACGGATGGCCCGGGATGGGCCATTTGGGCCTAGTGAGTTGCGCGTGAAACACATCGGGGCAATTGCTACATGTCATTTGTAAATGGCAATACAACCACAAATGAGTAATATCATGTGTTCTGGATGTCCATTGACTCTAACACAAAGTGCCCCTATGAAATGAGTTTCACACGTTCACTATAGGTTCAGCTAGGTTAGCGTAGGTTAACCTGCGCTCACAGGCTTGAGTACCTGTATAACGCCTGCCTTCCCAACTCAAGGCCTAGGCTTGTTTTTTAGGCTAGCGCGACTATTTGGGTTTTTTTTTTTTTTCTTTTTCTTTTTTTTTTTGGTCTTTGGGCAGGTGAGAATACCCAACTACACCCGGATAGGACATAATCTCTTCAGACTTCACTGATCACAAGAGTTGAGCAGACCTTGCAACATTGTTGTTCGCGTTGACACTCTCAAGTTATGAATATCATGTAGATTTTCCATGGTAATGTCTTGCATGTGCCAAAGAATGATAGAATCGCCAAAATGAGCCCTGAGTGACAACACTTCTGTTTCCAAAACTATGTTTCAAAATAAGACAGGCTGGCGGAAACAACAGGTATTGATTTTCCACGATTATTACGGTCAAAATTAGCCTTGAGGGTCAACTTTATCCCCTTAGTGAATTAAACATTGTAGTGGTGAGTGGATTGGAATGTTCTGTTGTAACACTGGTCTTCACCCAGAACCCAGTTTTGGTGTTAGTACGTCTCTTGCTCTTCGACTGATGTTCCATTGAAGGGTAACAATTGAGATTGGCGAATTGTTAACGTGAATGGCTGAGAGGATAGGCTAATCAACTAAGCACAGATTGATATGTCAAACAGAGTCATCACTAGGTTGTGAATCGAAAAAATCCGACAAGTCACCAGTGCTGAAGTATTCCCTCTGGGGTATCAAAAAAATGTGTTTGCAAGGACTGTATGGACAGAGGGGGGGAGTTAGTGGAGTATTTGGGCTTTAGGACCGATGGCATATTTTTTACCCATGCAGAAGGGACTGATTCGGATGTGAACCTCGGGCAGATGTTACTGTCCCCAAGCAAAAGCCAACCCATATAGATTGTCTTATATAGGCCACCGGGATCTTGTTCATGGGAACGGGGAGGTTATCAATAAGGTCAATGCCAAAAATGACGAACATATTGTTATTGCTGGAGATTTGAATTGCGGCCACATTGATTGGACTAGCAGCATCTTCAAGGGCAATGCTAGTGTACCAGCTGCGCATAGAGAACTGCTGGAACGTCCTTAACGATAATTTTCTCACCAACAATAATGTTGCTAATTCTAGTGGAGGGAAAATATAACTGGACCTCTTTTTGACAACCAGACATATCTGGTTAAGTCACAGCATGTATGCCTGGGGTCAGTGACCACGACATAGTGGTATTGACTCAGATATTAGACCTAAGTATAACACAAGCCCTAGAAAGATTACTCCTACAAACGTGCCAACGGGTATTGCATTAAGAAATAGAGCACCAATGGGACTGTAGCTCAACTGCACAAATGTAACAAGAAGAATGTACAATGTTGTGAAAAGGTTCAGATCACTGAGGCCAAG
>JAODTK010000873.1:0-12646 GCA_026419785.1 Sclerodactyla briareus
TAAGTGGAAATGAGCCTCCAATTTGGTACGTACATAATTCAGGTGGCTCTGCAGTCTGCCCATGGGCCGCCAACCATAACATCTTGACAGTTTTGGGAACCACACACTTTCTGGACCAAACAGTAATTTGGCGATCGTGTTCATGTGTTTTGAATGTTCAACACTGTGTTGATACTAAGCCACGGTTAATTTCAGACTTTGTTAAGAGTATAGTGTTTCAATAGTGATCACAATAGTGATTGAAAAGTGTTTATTTACTATACTAAACACCATTTTTATATTGTCCGTATTTGCAGATCCATGCCAGTGTTGTGGAGAGGCGCCCTAGTTTTGAATCCTGGCGAAGGCCCGGGGAGTGAGCTGTGATCATGTCATAAAAATGAGTGACAGTAACATTGGACCAATGTTTCTGAAATGTTAAAAGTTACTCCACTGTGGGGAGCCCACCCCCACCCACCCCCCGGGTCCAATGACTGAATCATGTTTCAAACTTGGTCTCATCAAGTTGAATGTTACATTTATTGAACTTTTAACTGTAATGCAAGGATTTGAGTGACAGAATTTACTGAAGGTCAAATTATACCTCTGGTTTGAAAACTAGACATGTGCAGGCGGTTAAACCGTCGATGTGTATATCCCCACAAAAATGCCCTTTGTAGAACCCATTTAAAGGAAGCCCATTAAAATTATGTCCATTTGAACCTCTAGTGACTTCGAAATGGCCCTACCATTGCTCAGGACGAATGTAGTTCACATTCCCAAGTTTTCCTCAATCCGACAACTTTAGCAAAAATCTCGAATCCAACGCAAATTTGACCTCTGTTGACCTTGACATTCCTGTCAGGTTTTCCAGGACCAAACCTCTGTCCCCACTCACCAGTCCCATTTAATCGACTAACTCTGTATTTTCGCAAACAAATCCACAATTTTGACCTATCCGTGCCCTTGAATCGCCGTCAGGATTTACGGACCCTTTTTGCCCTCCACCTACCAAGTTTAATGTAAATCCTAATCCGTACCACTCGTTTGAAACCTTAAAAATAGAGTACACATGACGCCCACTTTCAAACTTCTTATCCGATATTCTGCTAGGATGGACCATGTTGTCAGCAAGTTCAAGATCGATGGCGAAAGCGTTAAAGAGTTATTGTGCTAACTCCTGAATTTTCTGGGACGGTGGGCCAGAAGGCGGCGGCTACACCCCACAACCATAATAATCCCCAACACTGTTGCGGGATATATTCACAACCCTGAACACAGTTACAATGAATTGCTGAAGATCATCAGGTTCTCAGTGCTGCTCTTTTTTTCCTTTTTTTTGTGTGTGATGAGGGGGTGTGGGGTTGTTGATTGGAACATATACTGGTTTTCCACCGCAAAATTGAACGTGACAATGATAAGTTGCCTCAGCATGCCCACAAGCTATAACATGAAGTTACTCAAATGGTGGCTTGTCTTCCCAGATTTACTATTTTTTTCTATTCTTCTCCCCCCCTCCAGCCTCAAGGTCGGAGTTAATCCAGGACAATCATAGCAGGTGAAGGGTGTCTTTTGGCGTGTATGGTTTGCTTCTTCAGTAGACTGGGTGGTAAAGAAGAAAACGATTAGCAATTTCAGCGCGTCGTGATTGATTCATCATTTCTAACATTATTAAAGGTTATGGTAATTTCAAACATTTACATCATTGAGATAAGGAGTGGTGGACTGGATATTTTTTTTTTTTTTTGTATAGTGCTAGATCAGTCATTTATCCAATCACAAGATGTTAATTTGGGGGAAGACAGATTTGGTCTCTAAACTTGCGGGGATATCACACTTAAGAAACCCAGGGCTGATCTATTTGAATGAGAGTATACTGAAATTGTTACACTTACCAATTGTACAAAATGAAAGTGGATAAAAGAAAACGTTTTCGGTAGCCCTGCTGGAAACTGTAGAATAATTTATTCAGGCTCAAATAGCACTCAGGCCCAAACTAGCTAACTATAACTTCAATCCTAGGCCGGGCTAGGGTACCATCCATCTGATTAATTCCGGTTTGATCCCACTTTCCAAGTTTTTCAGGCCGAAATTGGCACAAAACTAGTCAGGTTTCGAACTAAAACTTATTTTATTATGACAGTTGAGTATAGGACAGTTACCAATTGGTGAGTTAGCCATATTCTTAGCCTTGTCAAACACAAATATCGCCTAATATGAGGGTGGAAAAGGGTTGGAATGTCTAGTCACGTATCAGAAGAAATTTTCTTGTAGCAACACTCCAATTGAAGGTGACGGAAATCCGTCACCTCAGACTCCAACTTCTCTTCTCTCGGATTACACAGCCCCTAAACCTTCAAAACATTATTCAAGAGCATTCCAATCGACTACACTGTTAAAATTTCATTAGTATGAAAATGATATGGTAAGGCCCCAATTTTTGACTGTAATATGGGGAAAATCACACCTGGTTTTTCCCAGCCTGTTTTGTTTTTAAACATAGTTTTGTAAACAGAAGTGTTGTCACTCAGGGCTCATGTTGGCGAAAACCTATCGTTCATATCGGACACATGCAATAAAATTACTATAGAAAATCTGCCTCGATTATTTCATAATTAAAGTGGCAACACGAACAGACAACTGTGCAAGTCTGATCAATTGTGTGATCAGTGAATTCTGAAGAGATTACTGGACTGATTCTGGGCCATATTTGTAATTCTCACTTGCCAAGAGACCAATATAGGGAATGAATGAGTTCCAACCTTTTTCAAACTACAAATAATTGGTCCTTTGGGTTTATTAATTGATATGAATGCAAGCTTGTCGGAACTGAAGTTGAAATAGAAAGAAAGTTGGCCGCTCCGCTAGCCTAATAACAGCCTAGGCTCGAGTTGTGAACGCAGGCTTTAGTACGGGTTCTAAAGCCAGCGAGCGCAGGCTAGAATGTCCCACTCTTTGCTCGGTGGTAACACTAAACATGTATGATCCTCACTCTTTGGCCAGAGACTATGACAGAAGTAAGTACGGTTGTTATTAATATTATACTAGGCCTACTCTAGCATGGCTAGTCCGTAATGAGTCTCTAACTCGCGACCTAGTATGTTCCGTTTCCTACACATGTGTGATGTAGGTACCGGGAATACCACAGTCGCGAGTAAGCGGACTAGTCAGATACGAGCTCTGATCGGGACCAGCTAGGCGTATTGCATAGTATCAGAAATAGGATGCAGTGTAAAGGAATATAGGGTACCGAAGTGACTACGTCTCACAGGCTAGCAAGTATAGCAACGGCTTAAACTATTACGCGAAACTGGTGCCCGGCAAGAACTCGCAATGTACCGTATACGCTGGTATTTCGATTGCGGCACAGGCGTTTTTCTTCGCGGATGAGCCCAAATCATTAAGGGAGCGGAAACCACTCCAATTCGATCATGAACAATCATGAAGGTACGCCCAGGGGTCCTGGGAGAGAAAGGTCAGAAAGCATGAAGGCAAAATAAATATAAAAGTTGCCATGTGTATTGATCTAGCCTTAGGCCTAGATTAGGCCTAAGGAGACTAATGAGATGTAAGAATTTTGTTGTTGTGTTTGTTATAGTACTGTAGCCCCTAACGTTCAAGCTGACGATTAATCATTAGGCTTATTAGGCTATTATAAAAATGCAAAGATTGTAAACAGATCAGAGTTTCGAACCGAATTTTAAAGCCTTCATTGCGGGGGGTCAATGGCGAGTTATATGGTGTGATAATATCTGACAGAGAGTGAGTGTACGCTATGTAGGAAGGACCTATCCGCTTGGTCTCACTCTTCAACAGAACCTACCCGGCATTGCTGGGTTGGCGACAAGGTGCGAATATGAAATGGTGCGTAAATGTCAGACTCGCAAATTGCAAAGGATTGTAAAAAAATCCAGAGAGGCTTACGTCGATGAAACGCTATGTAGTGGAACCAGGGGCTCCACAGGACCGCACTGTCATTCTGTCGCAGATCCCAAATTGCCTAGGGGAACATTGCCTCAAAATGCACCTCCCACCTAGGAGTAGCCCAATGACACCCACCCTACTTTACACTCTTTTAGTTGTACTCATTTCCTCATTCCCTATTATCTAAGCGAGTGGTAGGCAATTTACAATTTGCTATCTGGGTGTGATTACCCCCAGCCCTCTTACGTACATATAGGTCCATTCAGGTGAGAATAATAGGTTTCAAGAAAATAAAACTTAATCCCCACCAAGGTTTGATCATACTGTCTAGTTGGCTGCATAGAGTACTTTCAAATTCCGTTTGTTTGCCAATTCGGGACGAGTTATTTCAGGAGTTAACAGGTATTTCTTTTTGAAACTAATTTATTTTAGCGCGAAAATAGTTTGCGAACATTAGTGATACATAGGGCGTATTGCATTCTCAAACTATCACCAATGCAGCGCGAGGCTTTACATCCATGCTCATGTGTAACCTGACATTCTTGGACCATAAACAACGATAAAGTAGGCACAAGCGTCGGGCCGTTATGGTTTGTGTCATACAAGAGGCACAATATTAGGAATCTCGTACGCAAGTTCTCTGAGAGGAGTGGGAAAGGTCTCTACTTCTGCACAAAATATGGTGGACGCGCGGAACGCAGATTTTAGCGATTTTCGCACAGACACGGCAGATTTATGGTCCAACACACGAACGACGAAGGCTTATACAAACACTCTTACTACCACGGAGATGTTATGTTACCAGGATTTATAACAGCAAATCAGTGGGAAGGCGTTGAAACGGAGTAGATGAAGTAGTAGGGAGGTTAGTTGTTTGTTGCTTTATTCTGGTGTTCAGGCTGTCGAAAGGTGGGATAGGAAGGGGGGAAAGTGATATTATGTAAGTCTATTATAAAATGGCTGATATTGACTTACATCGAGTGAAGAAGACATTGGAAATAGCCTATATTGTATGGACAACTTTAATGACTGGTACAAGAATGATGTAGCTGTACGAGAGTGGTGATTTTTCTCAATCGACATCAGGCCTATATATTATTTAGAAGAGTTTCAGAACTAGGACTAGCTGTAGCAGCCATACGTCAAGGAGAGGTGCATAAAGGTGGGGGGGCGGGCTGTGGGGTGGGTGGGGGTGGTGGGGCGGCGATGACCCAAGTACAACACGGGTAGCTTTTGCCATCTTCATGTCACTCCTTGATAAAAAATGTCATGATTAGTACCGCTACGCATGAGTAGCCTCTGTGTTGTAGAACGTAGTTCGCACTAGCTTACCTTCAATCAGTATGTGTGCATGTGTATGCGTCGAATTAGTGCGTACGTTAAAGAAATCAAGCCATGGGATATTTATTCAATTGTGACGGGGACATGGCCCCCCCCCCCCTTCCCACGATCGCCGCCCATGGCGGGGAAGCACATGGGCATGTTTGATCTGTGCATTTTCAGCTGCGAGTGAAAGTTATGGAAAGTTATGTATTATTAAAACCAGCCTATTGAGTTGTGTAAAATATAAAATAGCATCGAAAGGGAGGGGTTCCTGGTCATTAAATGAGCTGAGGACGCTGCTGAAAACGCTGAAGCCAGAACACAAGTCATTCAGGGAGTCGCTGTTATGTAGTGTTTTTTTGTTTTTTGGGTGCGTTTTCGCACAGTGGCCTAATGTATCGTACAAGCATGAAAGGATTATCCTAAGCTGTTGCAGTCGTATATTACTTTATTTTTTGGCGTGCGTGTGGCTATTTTTTAGCACCGGTGCAAGAAAATTGTAGGATTATTTCACCAGTTCATGTTTGGAGTGTAGGAGAGATACGATCTGTATAAATAGGAGAGGCGGGGGCGGGAAAACATTACCTAATGTACCCTCCCCCCCCCCCCCCCCCCCCCCCCCTTGCTTCTAATACCCTCATTGTAGGATTACTGTGCCTATGTCGGATAGCATTGTGAAGCTTTTAAGGCAGGTGTGGCTTATATTCTCCCCACGTTCTGGTCGGGAGTGGGGCAATAGAGTTCATTCCAGTCGGTTAGTCGGGAGACAACTAGCAAAACAATCGACGACGCAATTCGCACATGAAGTCAAGGACAAAAAAACTGCCACAGGCAATTCAAGCGATACAATATACGCCAATAATATGTATGCAAACGTGTCCGATATTACCGTGAGGCGGTGTTGGTTGTACTGTAATTCAAAAGATATTGCCCTGTTTGATGTATATAACACAAAAAAGTGAGGGTAGAAGTCCAAAATTTGGGGATATGATATCTGCACTTTTCATGTGTGTTTAGAAGAATTTTGCTTGCAATCTCGAGTTGAGAGTTCTAAACTTCTGAGGCGGGAAGACTTGTCAATTATTACGCCGGAACTGTTGGGAGACGTATGAATGGACATGCATCTTTGTGAGTATTCGCGAGCGTCCAGACTGTAAACGCTGAGTGGCGTTCAAGGCCGTAGCGAGGGGGGGGGGGGCGGGGGGGGTGTGCGTGCCGTCGGCAAATTGCACGGTCTGTCGTGAAGAAAAAAGGAGAGAAAGAGGAAAGAAAACGAGAGGAAAGAGGAGAGGAGAGGAGGAAGGAAAAGAAGAAGGAAAAAAGGAGAAGGAGAGAAAAGAAGAGAAAGGGGAGGGAAAGAAAGGGAGTAAGGGAGTGAAAGGGGAAGACAGGGAAGGGAAGAGGAATAGAACGAAAAAAACGGAAGCCAGACTTATTAGCGGCTATTTCGACTTGTGGCTCTTATCTAATGGCACGTTCCATTCGCGGCAAGAGAATGGCACGACGGCAAACATATATTGTGAGGGCCCCTCGCATCGGTGGAATGGAAGAGGACAGTCGTCGGCAATTCGGGCAAAAGGGGAATGGGAAATAAAGAGGAGCTAGTTGAGTTTTTGTTTAGCGAGTGAGTAAGCAAAAGTATGCAGCAAAAAATGATGGGAATTAATCTGGTCGTCGCCCACTCGGAACAATGACATTCACTAACCAGTAATGTTTTGCAGAGACCGTTAGGGAAATTCCGATTCTTGAGACAACGCAAGGGAAGCAGACACAAGACTTTTTTAAATGCTTGCCCACGCCTCTTAGAGTACAACACAGTGTGTAAGACGTCCAGACACTGACGTTGGTAATTGGTATTCTCTTTGTGACGGTATTATGGAAAATATCTATATGGCAATACAACGGGGGAAGTCCGTGACAAGAGACGAATAATCAACTTAGACCAATGTGCTAAAGGGTCTCTTGGGGTTAAATGCTTTCACGGGATGATGACACTACCAGTTCGTGTATGGCAAAGGCAAAGGTAAAAGCCTCAGCTTATTCTTGGGCCAGGAGTCTTTTGTCACAAACTCGGCTATTCACAAAGAAGTCACTTCCGGCGGTTGTGAGTAACTGTGAGAAGTTTGTGCCAGCTGTAGGGTTCGAAATCGTCATACAATCAGTGAACAAGCTTCGTTTTTCAGAAGTCATCACAACCAAAGCTAGAAGTGAGTGTCTTCCACGAATCAAGAATCTCTGGAATTGCATGTTGAGCGACCGCTAATTATCAAGCATTATCTGGAACAATGCTCTGAAATGCCAGACTAAACTCTAGAAAGGAAGCCCGTTCGAAAAGGATGGGGGAGATGGGGAGAGATAGCATTGAATGAATGAAGTACCTTCCAGTTCCTAAGGCGAAATGAATATCAAGGAGTGGTAACTGCAAGAAGAACAACTGCCTTCAAAAGGTCTTGTCCTTGCCGAAAACAGAACTAAGTGCACAGAAGCATGCAGATGCAAAGAATGTTCTAACCAAGACGAGAGGATGAATCGTAGCGATAGTAGTGGCGGAGGAAGAGTGACGACGAAGACGAGGATGGAAGGGGTTGGTGACTTCTGATCAGGAGCAGTAATCAGTAAGTTATATTTGGAGAATGTCCATGGCATTTTTCTCTGAGTAAGAATTGATATGCTCGATTTCGAATTTGCATGTCAAACTGCGTGTTATGCTTAAGAATGGCATGCTTTCCTTGCTTGTGAGTTTCTCGATTTTTTGCTGCTGTATAGTTGTTTTTATTTAACTTTGTTTGAATTTGGCTGCCAACCACAGTTCGGACGCAATGTTTCAGCTTTATCATAACAAATTTAATGTTGTTAACTCGTCTACAGTGATTTATGGTACTGTGCCCTCAAAAATCGATAACGGGCATGCCTACGGTTCTTTTTCATTTCACAATGTTACCATCCAATCCGGTATCATTTTCACGGCTCTCTTAAAACGTTATACTCCTTCAAGTTCCAATACACCATGATTGTTTTCCTTCTTTAGCAGTTCGATGATTCAGGGTATTTCTGTTGTTCTTGTCTGCAACGACTGATACATAGCGTATTATATACAAGCGATGCGCTGTGCGCAAAGATCGTTTATAATTTTTAATAATTGCCTTTTTTGCTCCTTCAACTTTGCTCTTTTTTTTGGCTCCTTTATCTTCTACTCGATTCCTTGTTTTGTTTTTATTGACCCATAATTATCAAGCAATCATTCCATGTATTTTGGGATTGCTACTTCCTGTCATCACAATTCGTACCAGCGTCCAAGTAACACCGTGTCAAAGCAAGAATAGATTTTTTCTTATAATTTTAAATGCATAATGCTGCTTTAAGTATATGTAACCTATTGTTTTTCTCGAACGGCTTAGACAACAGCAAACATTCCCAGTAACGTTTTTGGTAGCGTTTTCTGTCTGCCACATTTTGTTTTTTAAACACCTCTGTATTCATTAACGTTCGTTATTTAACTTCTGTTAAATTTTTGCTACTTTAAATTAAATGACGTCACAAAAGCTTGTACTGGACGCAAATACTCGTTTCCAAAGGCAAACAACTGACTTATAGTCCCAGGGATGTCCCCTCTACACTTCCACATCACACCTTGTGGGTAGACAACTTAAAAAAAGGTCCCCATTTTTTAAAGCCTCTTTTTGAGGACTCACCTATACGAGAACTACATAGCGATCGGCAACATCTAGCTTCATATTGTACACATCATAATTGAATCGTCAATTTCTTATGAGAGGCAGTTGACTCCCCTCATCAGCCGGCATCGCCTGAGATATTGCACAGTGTCAGCATCAATCTTCATTCGTATATGGGACGTTTGAACTATCCCTAATAGGCCATACATAGCCGCATATTGCACAACCAATCTCCATCGAATCTCCATTCTCTTAAGTGACAGTTGAACTACCCCTAATAAGGCCATTCATAGCCTGCATATGCACCTACATCATCATCAATCTTCTTTCTTCCTTTAAGGGGACAGTTGAACACCCCTATATGCCATCCTAGGCTGCATATTAACAATGCAATCATCATCAATCTCCATTCATAAGGGGGGCAGTTGGAACTACATATAATGAACAGAAGTCCGCAATACTTGCATAACGTACACAATAATCAATTGAATCTTCAATTTCGTATAATGGGCAGTTGGACTGCCCCTAATGGGCAGATATAGGCCACATACGTGCAAACACAAACTTCATCGAATCTCCATTCAATATAAGGGGAAGTGGACTATATCCCTAATAGGCCACATATCTTGCATAGTGTACATTCATCATCGAATGTCCATGCATATAAGGGTCAGTTTGACTAGGACTACCCCTAATATGCAATACATAACCTGCATATGTCCAACAATATGGAACTCCAATCATATAGGGGCAGTTGAACTACCCCTAATAGGTCAGCAAGTATAGTGTTCGGTATTCCATTTTGTGTAATTCATGTATATACTGTGCTTTTGAGAAGGAAAATAATATCCTAATCTAATGTCTCCCTGTGTGCATAATAATCATGTTCACGACTCAGTCTCCTTTCATGTATAATATGCATATTTCCAAAATCCCCTAAATCAGGCTTCGATTTTTTGAAATGGAATCGGAAGAATTTCTTACAGCGTTAAACCTGTGCTTGTTTCATTAAATGCATCAGTTGTCATTGAAAATATGAAATTGAGGTTAGGAACTCTTCCCTTTCATACTTTCATATTATCCGAAGTAATACAATTTTCAGTACACTAGTTTAGGAGTATTGACATTGAGTTTGTTTTATTTATTTGACTTTCAACAATAGATCCATTATTTTCACCATCTTTCTGGATTTTTTAAGCAAACAAACTGAAACGAGAAAATCGAATGGATTTGAAAGAATAACAGCCGAATAAACTGAATGAATTATTTGAAATAATGAAACGGCTGTTATCTCTAAGAAAATCTATACTATGCCTGGAACTCCAAAAGGCTCCAAAGAATCGCTAAAGCATCTCTAAATAATGTCTAAACAGAATCATAATCTAATTCTGGTATGAACACAAGCCTATACTACCTTGATCGGCTATGGCAAATAGTTGAATACCCTTTTTTACCCCCCCCCCCCCCTCCTACCCCATCTCTCCACCGGGACGGTGCTCGCGCTCAGCTAACTTTGAGTATCAAATATATTTTTTAATTATTGCGTACACACAAAAAAAACCTTAGGAATGAAAGAAATAAAAGCTATGCAGTGCAATTACCATCACTGGGGCTAATAAATTGCCTGATTTCTTAGCTTCGAAACGTTTGGCCTATTAGCGCTTTATCCAATAATTTTTCAAGATACACAGGGAACCTACCGGGTACAGAGTATAATTGGTTACCTCAATTTCTTCTGTCATAAGGGTTTAATGCATACTTTAAATACACATTGTTCAACATGTTTTCACCTCCAGTAAAGTGCCTAACAACACAAATTGCCCAGACTTGGCTATCAATAAGCACATACAACCTGTGTGTCTAATTGCCATGGCCACACTGACTATTCGTAGGCTAATAGCCTACACATCACTCCACAAACTTCAGGCTTGGAATATGAATAAAAATAATAACCAAATCGGAATAAATCCTAATTTCCAATTGAAAACTGAAAACTATGAAGTCCTGTCAATATACTAATACATATTCAATGTTCCTGAATAATAAACCAATTCAGACTTGGAATGGCTGACATCAGAATACAGCGCCTAACTGCACGGCTGCATTTGAATTAGGCGGGCTATCAAAATCGCAAAGTTCAAAATCTGACTGATATTTGTAAGTTATCTGTCGACAAATAATAAATTCAAATCATGTATAGTGAGGCTATAGCTTATCGAGTCCACTATGGATCCAGATACATTTATTTCAGGAATGGTACTAGAGTAATAGAAGATAAATTTTAAATCGCTAAATTGGGAACCCCCAGAATGATTCTATAGGAGTCTCTGGAAAATCTATAGGAATCTCTTTAGAAAAAATGAAAAGCTGTTTATAGGTAGAATCAGTTTTATTTCCACTTTTTATGCAGTAGGCATATTAAATGTTCAGTCTTTCAGAAAGCTACCGAACAGCCAGAAGACCTCACATCTTAGGCCTGTTCACATATCTAAATCTCTCTTATGTGATATCAGCATAGAAGGGCTAATTTCTAAATGGGCTGGAATATGGGGGGGGGGGTCGCATATAGGCTATGCAAAAAATAAAACAAAGTACCAGTTGGCAGGCGGGCGTGCCCTCTAAAAAGGGGAAAACGTTGAGGTGACGGCATTAGCTGGAGACGTGGCAATAATGCGTCGGCGCCCTGCCTGTCAACACAATATGAGGGTGTTAAAAGAGGGGGGGATAAAATGCTCATTCTTATCTGGCAACTCTCCTCAAACCATTTGAGTGCATGGTCGGAGTAGAATTGTCGTCACCCAGCGGTGCAACAGCTTGCTCCTCCTCTTTAAGTTGAAGTGTAGAGAAACGAAGAGACACATGGAATTAAGGTTAAGTTGTGAAACAATGATTGTACCCAGCTACATATTAAAGATATCAATAACAGGTATCGTTACGTTTTCACGTGAGCGGCAACAACTTCGGAAAACAGTCAGCAAGACAACCGGACGCCTTTAAAACAAGCAGCCCACACAAAAATTCAGCAATTTGAACATTATTATGATATTATTATTATTATTATCATTACTATCATATCTATCATTATACTACTACTTTATTAATTATTATTATCATCAATTATTATCATCATTATTATTACCAATGGCATTAGATTTTCAGATTCTATAGAGGAAAAGAATCGGGACGAACTCTATAGGTGACAACGGCTTACAACGTTTAATAGAAAATGTTTTCATAGAAATCTATAGAAACTATGAATTCTATAGAAAATATGGGCTCAATTTATAGAAATAACATTTTCCCATAGCCACTCTATCGACATTTATAGAATTTTTGTAAGGTATCGATGACAATAACTATCTTTACAAGAGTAAGGGGTATTCCAGTGTAATTAATATGTTGAGCAGTTGGAATTGCAACTTTTGTTACTAGAGGCAAAGTTCCCGGAAATCAACGTGAGGTGCAAACACACACGAAGCTTGAGGGAAAACTTTATAATTGTTTAGTAGCCTGGATCGACGGTAATGGTTAAACGCCAATTTATCTCTGTTACCGCCGCCCTGATGGCGTTGAACCCATGGAATACCTTGCTATATTTTTAAGGGACTACGAATCATGAAATATTTCGGCCAGGGCGCGTATTTGGGCCGAAATTAAGGATTTTCGGGCGATTACGTAATCGTTCTGACGTCGTTATAACCTAGACAGGATTAAGGCGATTACGTAATCGTTCTGACGTACTTATA
>JAODTK010000874.1:0-11252 GCA_026419785.1 Sclerodactyla briareus
ATGGCGCCGTGAAACAGCGATGTGGAGGCGTAGATTCATGATTTCAGTGAGGGGTTGGGTACTGCAAAAGTTTTGAAAGTTCGTCCTTTTCATTCTTTGACGAATCACTGGAATATATGTATGCATAGTACGTATGTGTGATGGGTGGGGTGTGTTGTTTATGTATGTTTGAACGCCTATCATTGTTACCAGGATACTCAACCCCACTTGGTACAATTGGTTTTCCCCATAACGATTCCATAATCCCCATTGTTTGCGTCACGTCAAAGGTATCTTAGACTAGAAGTCAGTATTATAGTAGGGTTTGAGTCTGGTCTATCCGCCACGTGTCTTTCACGATCTTGCGCAAGGTTATTGGTTTAAGAGAGGTCAAAGTCTGAAAAATCTTGTTAAAATGATAAGTCTAGAATGCCTGACCCGATCGTTTGGAATTCGGTAAGCAGCTTTTCTTATGGAAAAACAAGAACACTATCGTATCCGGAGTGACTGGGCCTATTGGGAAATACTGGGGATATTGTGAAAATTGAAAATAATTCACATACATGGATGTCTTCTACTTGGGATGGGAGTTCCCTATTATTAGTTCTACGTCTACAGTGATTTCCTATTGTAATCTTGACATGCCTAGCTTGAGCAAGTCAGGACAGTCAAGGAATCATTAAGCCTTCTGCCTTTCCTGGTTCCATACTTGTTACGGTCACGCGAGTCCCACACTAGAAATGATCGCTATGCCTATATATCTCATCGAAGATGCATTTTTTTTTTTTGGTTTAATATTACAATGGTCATGGAACTCTGGACAAGTCTTTTTGTTGTAATCTTTAATCAAATGAAATATGTGGCAACTTATTACCAAATGTCACGCGAGTCACGGATTGCCCAGGATACGTTGCGCACATACGCAGTCCGCAAGCAGTCATCGCGTATATATACTAAAACAACTTATTAGCGAACGCGCTCATGGCGTTTCTTTTGAATTACCGCTCCAAACGTAACTGATGCGTGCGTTCTAATAATAACACCTTGTGACAAGTTGGAATAGAGTTGATGGCACGATATGCCACCAATTCTACTTGAGATTGGTCCCAATTTGGGGACTATTTGAAATAGGTTGAATTACGATTTTGCAGAGGAAAAAAAGATTGACCGGAACAATTTGTTTGGTTCTCCCTTACCAATGCATAGCATAAATATTCCCAAATATTTCAAATTCGGCTCTAACCCATGCCTTAGCTCTTTGCATATACGACGAGGAAAAAGAAATCCTAACGTATGCCTATTTGTCGAAGGTTTGTCAGTTGCCTCTCCCTGCCTTTATTTATTCAATTATTCTAGTGTCACGTGATAAGCCTGTGGTACCAGAATGTGTACTGCGAAATTACTAAAAGTGGAACTTCGACAGAAAGTATAATGAGAACAATAACTGAGCATACAATCCGCATGATCTTCTTATCCCACTTGAATATGGCCTATGCCAATTAAGCCATAAACCGGCAGCTATATATTAGACACAGCCTGTACAACAATCGTCGTCGAACTACGGAAGAAGCTAGCAGCTATTTCCGTCCAAATGCCCAGGAGTCCGAAAAAAAGCAGGCAGGATGAATTACCTCCACTTCTCTCACCACGTATCAGAGGAAACCATATTTGACGCAACCAAAGCTTAATTCGAATTTATTATCTTATTTTCAGCAAGTTCCTCATTTGAACTGCGCACTGGTATGCAAAAAGGTTTTTACCGCATCCGGCGACGGCAATGAATCGCTCCGAGTTGGTTTCATTTTCCGCCGGATGCGGCCAATAATTTTTGCCGGATTGCCGGTTAGCCGTCGCCGGTACTAGTGTGAACAGCACAATACATGTATACAGTGTGTGGTGATTTTTTTGCCGTTGCCGTTTACCGTGGCGTCGCCTTGCCGTTTGGCCGGACAGTTTGACGTAGGCTTAAAGCATCCCTAATGTCCACAAGCATGAGCAAACGAAAAAGACGAGTGCCCTCCTGGGTAATCACAGCGAAATATCAAAACAGAAGAGCGCCCTCTCTATTTTGACAATAAAACCCATTTCGCATGAAACAAGTGTTTTTTTTTACTAGGCTGCACACCAGCTAAACAAACAGATTCCAGATGATCATAATTTCTCTCCTCAGTCACAGAATATGCAAAGAACCCTACCCTCGATTGAATCGATACTGGTCTCGATTCAACTCTTCTGCCAATTCCGATTGCAGGAAACCAATTAAGGTATTTATGAATTGTTGATATCATCAAATTATTAATTATAACAGCAAATATTTGATGATATCAGTATATGATGGGTTATATCTTCAAATGATTTAGTGATATCTTTAAATGCAATACATCTACAGATATCAGCAAAAATTGTATTGCTGTTGTGGGTTTTAATGAGTTCACTTCACTAATGCATTTGATAATATCACCAATTTATTCCTGATATCAATAATCAATTGGGGTATATCCCCATTCGCCGAATTATTGATTCTGATCAAAGGAATTGGTGATATCATCACAATGAATCGTGATATCACTAATCCCCCCCCCCAAAAAAAAACTATCATGGAACCCAGTTATTAATAGTAAGGGGAGGGGGGTTGGCACCATCTCTTCTGCAACCCCAAGCTATCGGTTATTGCGCATACAGGATTCTGATTGGTTAATCCCAATCACGCGCCGACTGCTATTTTGCAATAACGTCAGTTTTTCGCTACAAACAGGTCAGCTGGTCAGGGTAACACAATAATTGAATACTTGCTCGAGTTGCTGCGTTTTAAGTAATCGCAGTACTTTTTGAACGCGAATGTAAGGATGCGTGGGGCTTTGGAAGTTTATGTTTACACGCACAGATCCGGTTTCCAGTATACACGCGCTTCAGAAGGCGTACTGCCCTAACGGAATACAAACAGGCAACACAACGATGCAGTCGCTCGTTGCATTGGTGACGCAAGGTTCAGACGCGCAGAACCCTCCAGTTCGGCACGCGTGGTTGTATTGCGTCCAGTGGAAGTAAGAACAGCAGCACTTCCAATCTTTTGTGTATGGTACGCAATGCAATTTACTTCGATCGAATTAACGCAGAGTTACCTAGCGGCTTATTTACTGTTTAGAGATACAAAGATATGGATGCTAGTGATATCGATATCTCTAATCGTTTGGGTCATCGTGATTTGCGGGGAGGTGGAATTGGAATAATCTACAGCAGGTCGACTTTTACTGGTTCATAAACAGTCTGACTCTGAATTTAGGCCTAATAACGAACTCGCGGCGCCTCGTCGTTATTTACCTCAATTCAGAGTCTCGACTGTTGATTTCCCAGTAAAAGTCTCCCAGTTGCAGTTTATTCCTCAAGTGATGCGCGACAATGACTTGATTGTTATCCTTGAATCCGACGAATTTTTGGGCCTGGATCCTGGGCTATCACCAAAGGAATGGTGATATACAAATGGATTGTGATACATTAATTCAACATCCTCAAATACATGGTGTATCATTAAAATGAATTTAGGATATCATCAACCATTTGAAGATATCACTTATTCATTTGATGATATCACCAACAACTGCTGATATCATTGATTGGCGTAATTATTGTTAACAGCAGAACAAGTTGATGATATCACTAATTAGAGGGTGATAATTTCTCAATCTAATACATGTCCTCCTCCATACATATAATTGGCTGGTTCTGATAACTGTTATCGAGTATTCATCTTTCATTTAATTATACCTGCATTATATCACATATGATATAAGCGATTTAGGGCAATATACTGTAGCCGTGTTAAAGGCTCACGATTTACACGATACGATTTTTTTCACCCGACTTTTGGTCGCGCCCGACTTTTCGGCTCGACTTTTGTCGCAACGTGTAAATGCTCTCTTTCATGTCGGCGAAAAAAAATCGGCCGCGACAAAAATCGCATGCGATTTCTTTAAAAATCGTGCCCGATCTTATCGTACCGTGTAACGCAATTATGTTGAACTTCTGTCGCATGCGACATTATTTTGGCTTGCCCGACAGAGTTCAACATGTTGAACTTTGTCGGCCGACTTTTGAGGAAACGGGAGCGAATTCCCTTTCCTAGCAGTCACAGATATCGACATTTTAGTGCGGTAAGATGAGAAAATTGACTTTAATAATGTAAACCATAAATCATTAGTGAACTGCCGGGGTTATGATATTTTTCTATGGTTTGGTTTTCGAATAATTTAGATCTGAAGTGCTGAAGTAGGTATTTTTTTTTGCAATCGCCAAAAACGAAGTAGGAAAATGACAATTGAGCGACAGATTCTTGTCATGCTAGCGCTTCGTATGTCCAGCGCGTAGCCTAGGGTTATCTTGACATATATTCTTGTGTAGAGTAGAGGCCTGAGGCCTTATCGCTACTTATCACGACTAGAACTAGCTTAAGTTAGGCATAGCCCAAGCCTTGGCCTCGGTTTGATTCCGTACCCTCAAGTTCTTATTAAAATCCGCCGCAACCTCCTTTAAAACCTGATAATCACCATTGGCCTTGGCCTACGTTTTCTCGCCACTAAAATATCTTAATCCAAGTCCTGCAATGAAAGTCGTATTAGGCGGTCTATTTTCCACTGTTCCCTACCTATTTAGGCCTGATTCAATTGTGAGGAAAAGTGAAAAAATAAACATGTTTAAGCAGCGTCCTCTCCCGCTTTCTTTTTTGGATTGTTGTCAAATTTCTTTCGATTTTGTAAACTTTCAGTTTTCACATTGTTAAAAAGCTTCAAGTGGAAACTTAATTCTACATCCTTGCATAAGAAACATTTTGGGCCGTTTCTTAGGCCCCTAGCTAGGGTATACCTACTAACATTTACAAAACAAAGCCTCCTGCCTCATTTTCAGAATCGTTTCGTACATATATAATAATAAACTTATAAATATATATAGGCACCCAATTTCTTATGTATTTAGCCCAGGCTAGTTTTCCTTAACATAAATTGGGTCTCTCAAAGTCATTAATACTTAACATATTGATAACTGGAACCTAGGGCCTATTTTTTTCATAGGCTTAGGCGAGGGGCCTAGGCCTTACATTCATAGGCCCAATAATTATGTTAATAATAGAATATTATCCCCAAATCTTCAGAATAATCATGATTTTTATCATCATAATAATCTTATCATGACCATAATATCATTATGTCCCCATCATCATCTACATTTCTGCAGCTCGGCCTAAATTATTAGGCCTCGGGGCCTTAGGACCCCATTGCCATGAGAACGGCAATCCTGCATTTTAGCAGGTTTTTATTATTTGGTACTAAATCCGCCGAAGTTTTCCCGGAATTCATCACCCTGACAGGTGTAAATAGTGACCAGAACCTGCGGAAAACAAAACGGAAGTCTCGAACATCTATGCATATCTGAATAATTGAATGAAATCTCAACATGCTAAAGCAATTAGGACAATGTGACCATGAATGAAAATCTAGTGGAATCAAAAACATGGAGAATTCAGCATCGGACCAACTTTAAACAACAGATACACGGCAGTCATTATTTTTTAGGACGTTTTTTGTTTCAAGATGCTGAAACCCTCTCGAATACCCCTCGGTCTACAAGTACATTATCTGCACATATGATTTAGAGCCGCAGGCTTATGCGCTAGGCTATACGAAACGAGAGCTGCCATTACTAATCAAATGCTTCACGCTATCCGTAACTGCCTCAGTCCTACGTACATGACAATTTAGCAAGAATACGTGTATAACTTACTTTACTTAACTACCCTACAAAAGTCACAAATACACACCCACTGACCTGTATATTATTAACATTCGAGTCCGGTGACAGGTGGTCCAACCAAATTTATTCATTGTAAAAACATAACAGTAGCCTACAACTAAGTGATATCATTAATTGAAATAATCACCAATGGTGTGATCGTTGGTTGCGTATTTGGGCCAATACCCCCCACCCACGGCACCCTCCCCCACCCGGCAACGCACAACCCTACACCCTGCATGAAAAAAAAGAAAACAAGACCAGACAACAACACTAAAGAAAACAAGACCAGAAACAAAAACACGTGACACAAGTTCAACTAAGATAGGGGAGTTAGACTTTCATGCATGGTTTCGGGATGGGTAATATACTTCATATCCATTATGTCCAGCCACAATGTATAAAGTGGCTGGTTATGATAACTGGTTATGGGGTATCATGCTTCAATTTATTATACAGTGCATTATTCAACATTAGGTATTTATGCATATACTGTATCCGTGTTAACACCTCAATGAGTTTGTTTCCACTATAGTGTAACCTCGTTAAGTTCAGGTGAACAGAACTGTGCAATCGCATGAGTCCTCCACTTGGCTCACCCGTTGGTATGTTTTGGAGGAATCATTTTGTTGACACGGCGTTTATACGGTCAAACAATATCTACGCAAGAACCGAGGGCTGAAAACAGAACTCCGATTATTCGCTTCAAAGGTTAAAGTCTTTTGGTTATAGGGTGAAGGATGCCTTAAAACTACCGGATGATTTCGCTTCACTTGACTAGGCATGTGACAGTAGATGCCTGCGACAGAGTAAATACTCTGAGCGTTCTTTTATGTTACAGTCTGGACTAATCTGATTTAGACCTCCATAATTGAGCGCGGCATGAATGTATAGTTTTACAACATTTCGATGTCGGAGGATCATTTGTAGAGGACCTGTTTCCGAACCTAGGTAATTAGGTAGGCTGTTTTATACCATGTTGTACTCATTTTCCCGTTTACGTTTAAAACTCTCTAATCTATCAATCGATCTATCTATCGATCTATCTATCTATATCTATCTATCTATTATCTATCTATCTATCTATCTATCTATATATCTATCTTTATCATCGATCTAGTTCTATCTATATATCCCATCCATCCATCCTATCCATCCATCATACATACCAGCCATCCATCCATCCCTCCTCTATCTATCTATTATCTTCTCTCTATCTATCTATCTATTCTATCTAGACTATCTATCTAGTATCTATCTATCTATCTTATATCTTCCCTATCTATATATCACTGTCGTGTACCTCCAGTCATGTGCGACACAACAAAAACACAACCCAGTCATCGCCTTGAGGTACACTCGACCACATTTTCACGGAAAAGGACAAACGGGCATTGAGTAAAAAGCAAACAAATTGCGGAATTTGATAGGCGAGGTGTTTTTACAGCACCTGAAACGGCGGTTACATTGTGCGGACCAGGACTGCCTGTAAACAAAAAAACGCAACAAATGCGTTAGCCGTCTTTGTAACTCATAATTTCATATGTTCTAGCTTGGACCAGGCTCGTGATGGCCAACCTACATGCCATGTATGAAACGGGGACAGTCTACGGACCTGACCTCTGTCTGATCGTAGATTACCCTAGACCGAACCAAATTGAATGAGGGGTCAGCCACTCTATGAGAACACCTGCATTGTGTTGTTTTGCTTGGAATCTGTGGACCTTACAGGACCTTGGGACACGGATCATGCGCTCTATATGATCAGCCCATACATGATGAATCCTTTCCAAGGGTTTACAAGGGCGGGAACATGCGCACCCATGCCCAACGAGCCACCAATGGATTGCGTATGTGTAAGCAGGTTAGGAAAAAAAACCCCAAAATAAAACCAATGTTTATGACAGAAGATAATCCAGCCTGTTTCACATGGACGGTCTTTTTTCCAATTCCTTCCCATGGTCTACCCCCTTTATGGTGATATACTGACATTTGTTGATTCTAACCAATTAGTTAGAGGAACTTGGAGGTAGGGGGATTGTTTTATATACTGGCAATTAAAAAGGGTGTAGCTCGTTAGGCTCTTTAGGCCCAGTGGATTTTGAGAGAGTAGGGTCCCCACAGGAGCCTAGGAGCCACACGCACAGACAAACTACGGTACCATTATCCTGTTGAAGGGGGGGGGGGGGGGGGTATGGGGGAAATGGAGAGTGGGACTTTGCAGTCGAATTTACTTTCTCTTTCCAGAGGAATGGGGGGAAGTTTTGAAACGTTAGGTGTTCGGTGGAGTGGTGGAAGTTACATGTACGCTGGATCTCATAGAACATTTACCTTAGTGGTATATACTTTATTCAAAAGACATGGAGTGCCAAACAGCAATCAATATATTTCTAATAATTGAGAAATTTGACATCTCAAGCAGTCAGATCAGACCAATGTACTCATTAGAATGTTATTTCATCAATTATCAACTTCATTTTGGCAAACAGCATGGCAAAGTAGAGCCATCCATATAAAAAAAAAAATGGAGATGAGCGGAGATGAAGCTCAATCTTCATTGACGTTGAATGACCTTTTACCTGAACCAGAGAAAAAAAAAGAGTTCTTCCTCTCCATAGGCAACCCCCACACACAAGATTACAAGTGAATATCTGCTTCCGTTCACTAGTTATCGTGTGGGAACGCTTTGGGATTCCGTGACGGGAGTCAGAGGAATCTAAGGCATCCCTGACAGTGTTTGGTGGTGTTTGTGTGTGTGTGTGTGTAATTGTGTGTGCGTGTGCTTGTGTGTGTGTGTGTGTGTGTGTGGTGTGGGTGTGTGGGTATGTATGTGACGCCTACTTGTTAACATGATAACTCACCCACCTCTTGTGGATCAAGTTCATACTTTGCATATGGTTTCCCATAGGGAGTACATGATCCTATTGTTTTAGGTCCGGTTCAAGGTCATCTGAGGTCAAGAGAGTCAAAGTCGGAAAAATCTTGTTAACACATAAATCCAGATGCCTGGTCCTAATCAGGTTAAAATTCAGTATGGCAATTCTTATGAGGGCACAGAGAACCCTAATTGTTTTTTATTGTTTTTGTTTTGTCAATTAAATCGGGGGTCGTTCGGGGGAAACATTGGGAAATTGTGGAAAATTGATAATTTGGCAATTTTTAGCTCAAAAAAAAAAAAAAAAAAGTTAAAGAAAACTCGATCCCACTTGGATGATCGGTTCATACTTGGTATGTGTGTTCTCCCATGATTTAGGTCATGCACCCTATCGTTTTGGGGTCCAGGTCAGAGGTCGTCTGAGGTCACCAGAGGACAAAGTGTAACACCGTGCAAACATGATAGTCCAGAATGATGGCAGTCTGAAACAGTTTAATTTTGCTGTGTAGCTTCCTTATGGGGAGTACAGGAACCTTATTTTTTTTGGTTCAGGTCGGGTTGAATTTTGGTCCGAAAATTTGATTTTTTTGTATGTCGATATTTTCCCATTTTGGCGTGTAAACATTGATAACTCACCGTTCACTTGGAATGAATGTGGCCCATACTTGTATAGGGTGTAGCTTTCTTATCACGAGTATAGTGAACTCTATTTGTTTGGTTGGGATAATAGAGGACCTTTGCAAATGGTTATGTTGCCTATAATGATCTGGTGTCAATCTCCCATTTGTCCTTGGGTGTCTAGCTATATTTTTGTCAGAAAGAGTCAAGGAATTCACTAAGCCTTTTGGCTTTCTATTAAAGATTGACCCATCCTGACCTTGCACAACCTTCGCGAGATACACAAACAACAGAGGTCTTCCCCTACCCGGGGGACCCTACCTACCAACAATGAACTCGATATATGCTTGCATTCTTTAGATCGCGTGGAAACCAATTCGGTTCAAGCGTCACACACACACCACACACACACACACACCTACGCTCGGACCGCAACAACACACACACACACACACACGCGCGCGCGGCGCGCACACACCACACACCCCCACACGCACAACATACGCATAGATTCCTTATGGCTTCGCCAAGGAATCAAAAGTGACTGTGAACTATGGCCGGATCAACATGAGCGAAGCTTTTCATGGTGCTTTTTTGTCCAATTGAGTCATGATTTCCTGTCGTTGGTCTGTGTACCACCATGTCACATGTTTGACCTTTGACATCACTCTTCCCTTTGGTTGTCAGTCAATGACTGGTGATTTGGTCGCTGATTAAAAAATATTCCACCCTCTCCACTTAGCAACAGGAAAGCTGACCCGAAGTGCTGCATGGGTAAACAAAATCACAGTTTTGTTCACAAGTCTACAATAGATTAAGAGAATATTTTTGCATACCACTGGGAGCTGAATGAATCAATAAACTTTAGAAGGACTTATAGTGATCAGTTCAAGTATATTTGTGTGTACTTGACTGACATGTGATACAGAATAACCACAGTAGCTGGCTACTGGGGACATCTTCAGGGACCCCAGTAAAAGATTTTATGTGGACCTGGGTTTAATAGACTGCACCTTCCCTACATGGTTCACTTTGGGTCTAGTCTTGGTAGCCACTTGACAAACAGAACTCTCTTCCGTTACGCGCTATCCTCCCAAAATGTTTCCCAGTGCCTAGAAGTCAATGTCGAACATGAAATTTCATCTGCTTTTTGAAGCCGTTTCAACTCACACACCCTTTTAACAAGAGGACATAACTGGATAGCGGGTGATACAAGTGTTTTAGTACGTCAGTGTGCAATGACTATTGGTCTGTTTGCAAACCACGACAAGTCTGGTCCGTTACTGACCCAGAAGGTAACACAGTCATTGTCGATGTGGGTCAAAAGGTTATAGAGTTAAAGTAGTGACCGGATGTATTTGCACAGGCGAACAAAAATCTCCATTACACGCCAACCCCCTAAATGTTTCGTTGCCGAGATTTATAAGAATTGAAATGATTCATGTTCCAAGCTGTTTTACCCTTCTACAGAGGAGTTTGGTCGTCAAGAAGAAATGAACCCCGACCCCGAAGGTCCACAAGGTCATCGGGTCAATGTGGTCAAGGGGTCAATAGGTCAAAGTAGGTCCCAGTTGTAGTTCACATAGAGACAACAAACTTTCTATTACAACATTGCTCTGAAATGTTCCGTTTCAATATATCGAAGATTCCCCATGGTGACTGACTGCATAGAATCATGTTGCCTTCGGGGCACTGAATCAAAAACAGCTCGACTTCTCCGCTGGAGAATTAGGGCTCAGTTTCATCTCCCATTCTTAGCGGAAGCGTAGAGTGGGTAGAGCAATTTTTAGCAACACACACGAATGCGTCTAGCAATGCCTAAATGATGCAGGCGACCTATCGACCCGGGCACAGCACGAAACAATCTTATTCGTGCCAGAAGATTGACTACGATCAGTGAATTTTCAGGGGGCGGCCATTCTCGTTCTGCTGATCTTTCGTCATAGTTCGGTTGAGAGGGAACGCTTTTTGAGTGGCTGCAGTCCCTTATCTCTCC
>JAODTK010000875.1:0-20729 GCA_026419785.1 Sclerodactyla briareus
TAACGATTTTCAGTGGCGTTTAATAAATCCACAACGTCTTGTACCTAACAAGAAGGTTTCAAGTGGGTGCAAAATGATGGAATCTGCCCGGTATCTACTTGCCAATAAGTGGACCGGCGTTCCATATTTTGTGGCATGTTCAAATATCGTATTGTTATTTCTTGGTTGGCTCGTGTCTTAAAACTCATGATTCCTGATTCATTAGATTCAACTTATTATCTCTATGGTATTGCTACAGATATTCTATGAACTCTTTTGGCGTTCGATAGAATGTGGTTCATTTGTTGCCTGTGTAAGTTTATCATTTGGCAGACTAATGCCTTATTCGTGTTTGAAAGTCAACGATTTCCTCCTTCTCAATTATTGTAAACAGCCGTGAAAGGAAATTAGAGCTAGCGTTTGGGGTATGGATAGGTATCGTTTTTTTTTTTCTTCCTCCCGAAAAGTTTAACAGATTGTGGATTGGAGGGTGACTTCTTTTTGTTACAATCAGTACCGATAAACGGAAGTCTTCTTATTCTAGGTCGACCAGTAGGCACATTTCGTCTGGTTTATTAGTAATTTGTTTGATTGATATCCTTATATCCCCCAACTCTTTATCCAAGTCCAGAATTTAATTGCATGGAATGATAGTTAATGTATATATGTTTGAAATGATGCAATAAATGCAGAAAAAAAAGGCAGGTCATACGGGGCTCTGCTTTCTGTATGTATTATACATACTTATTTCTATAAATAAACTCTAATCTAATCTAATCTCCAATAAGAAACACTTTCGCATACTGGTTTTCATCAGAATTTGGTATCTTTCTGTGTTTCCAATTTATCATTTGAAATTTTAGGTTGTGTTTTCCTATATTTTGTGGAGGACAATCCCCTCAGTAGCATATTATGTCGATGATATTAAGGATTTCTACTCGTATTTTTTGGCCGTCAAAGCGCCTTTCGCAAATCCAGTTTGAGAAGACTTGGTGAGTGACTCTTCGTAATGTAGCAATTAGTACCTCGACGCCTGTTTAAAGTATTAAATTAAAACTACAAAAATCCACACGTGATACAATCAGCTTTGAACATGGCGTCGAGTTACTAATGCTACTACGAAGATTCACTCACCCAAGTTCTTCTCACTGGATTTGGCGAAAGGCGCTTATGATCGGCATAAATACGAAAGTCGAATATCCTTAACTATCATCACGCGATCGCGATCGGTGCGATCGCGTAGTTTCAAATCTCGGTGGGACCTATCCGGTGGCTCTGCTCTTGTATGAATGGTACAGATCCATTTCTTTCTTGAAAATTTATATCCAGCGAATTATATTGGCAGCGGAAGTCGTGACTTGGGTGCCATAGGTCCCATGGTGTAATGGTTTCGCACTCGAGACTCTGAGTCTCGCGATCCGAGTTCAATTCTCGTGGGACCTATACAGTGGCTCTGCTCTGTATGAATTATATATAACTTTCTTATAAATAAAATCTAAGTATTCAGCGGAAACATATTGTCAGCGGAAGTCTGACTGGGGTTCGCAAGGTACTCAAATTTCGGTGGGACCTATACGGTGGTTCTGCTCTTTAATGAATGGTACAGATCTCATTTTTCAGAAAATTTATAATCCCCAGCGATTATATTGCAACGGAAGTCGTGACTTGGGTGCCATAGGTCCCATCGTGTAATGGTTAGCATTCGAAGACTTGGAATCTCGCGATCCGAGTTCAAATCTCGGTTGGACCTATAGGGTGACTCTGCTCTGTATGTATTTACATAACTTATTTTCTATAAAGAAAATCTAATATTCAGCGGAAATATTTGCAGAGCGGAAGCGTGACTGCGATGCGAAAGGTACCATGGTGTAATGGTTAGGACTCGAGACTTTGAATCTCGCTTTCCGGTTTCAAATCTCGGTGAACCTAATACGGTGGTCTGCATGAACGTTACTGGATCAGAATAAAATCTATATTCAGGCTGAAATATCTTGCAGCGAAGTCGTGGCCTCGGGTTCGATAGGTCCCATGGTGTATGGTTATAGCACTCGAGACTTTGAATCCCGCGTCTCGATTTCAAATCTCGGTGGACCTATACGGTGGCTCTGCTCTGTATGAATTATATATAACTTAGTTCTTAATGAATAACTCTATATTCAGGCGTAAATATATTGGCAGCGGAGTCGTGACGGGTGTCGAAGGGTTCCCATGGTGTAATCCCCATGGTGTAATGGTTACAATCTGAAGACTTTGAATCTCGCGATCCGAGTTCAAATCTCGGGTTACCTATACGGTGGTTCTGCTCTGTATGAGTGGTACAGATCTCTTCTTCTTCAGAAAATTGATAATCCAGCGCAAATATTGCAGCGGAAGTGTCGTGACTTGTGGTGCCATAGTCCCATGGTGTACTTGTTAGCACTCGAGACTCTGAATCTCGCGATCCGAGTTCAAATCTCGTTGGGACCTATACGGTGGCTCTGCTCTGTATGTATTATACATAACTTATTTTTTATAAATAAAATCTAATATTCAGCGGAATATATTGGCAGCCGGAAGTCGTGACTGAGCTCGAAAGGTACCCTGGTGTAGAGGTTAAGAACCTCGAGACTTCGATCTCGCGATCCGAGTTCAAGTCTCGGTGGAACTATACGGTGGTTCTGCATGAACGTTTACTCATCAGAATAAAATTAAATCTAATATTCAGGCGAATATTTGGCAGCGGAAGTCGTGCTTTTCGGTTCGATAGGTCCCATGGTGTAATGGTTAGCACTCGCGACTTGAATCCCCTCCGCGATCGGAGTTTAAATCTCAGTGGGACCGTTCACGAAACACGGTTTTTGTTGTGTAATAGTTTCTGAACTTGGATCGTGTGACCGGGTAGCTCCGGCACTACTTCCGAACTACTTCCCCAGTTTAAAATTATTATCGATTGCCAGTTACACAAAGCGTTGCTAAGTCAACCAGAAGTGTCATAACGTTCTTCATTCCTCGCGAAACGTGTGTCCCTTCAAAAACAAATCTCCGGTGAACGTTATCGTCTAATTTGGGTGGCGCACAGTGGAAGTTTTATGCTTTTAATTTTGAATGTTCATGGCAGTGCAATGGCCTAGTCCGAGTCCACCACCAAAATGGTTCACTATTTCCCAGATAATAGAAATCTCTTCTACCGAAATCGCAATGTGATGAGGTTTATGCAAGTGAAATATGTTTTGCTGACACTGCTGCACCCCATGTCAGTAAACTCCATGGAGGTTCGTCGACGAAAAGTCCCTGGTAATGTTGGCGGTCCCATGGTGTAATTGTTAGCACTCGTGGACTCTATCTCGCGATCCGAGTTTCAAATCTTCGGTGGACCTATCGGTGTGGCTCTGCGCTCTATTAATGGTACAATCTCAGTTTCTTCAGAAATTTATCGCAGCCAAAATATATGGCTATCCTCGTTCCACCACCAAAATGGTTCCCTATTGTCCAATATACTAGAAATCACTTCCCGAAATCGCAATGTGATGGGGTTAATGCCAAGTGCAATATGTTTAATATGTTGGTTGCTAACTACATTTATTTCTCCCCTGACATCGAGGTTTTCACATCCTGGCGCTAATAATAAAAGGGTTAAGCTGCTTCAGTATGCGGATGATGCTCCTGGTATGGCCACCAATAGTGAGGATGGTCACAATATTTCCGTATTTTGATATGTTCCACATGGCTACTGGGGCCACAATTACACTAAATAAGTCGATGGCCTCTTGATTGGGGTCCCTTTTGGTAGTCTCCCCACTAATATTTGTTGGAGTTGATTCTGTTAATATTAGGGTTGCGTTTTTTTGGTAGTCATACTCCGTTAATTCACTATGGAGAAGTAACATTTATAAGCTCGCCATTCATTCATCGTGTAGTGGGGCAACACCTTACTCTTCTGGGGAAAGTCAAGTTTGTTTACGATGTTTATTATTACCCTTTGTTTAATTATATTGCTCCTGTGTACCCCCTCCCGGATTTTGTACTTAAGGATCTGATAATTGTTTTCCCCTTCAATTTTGGGGAAAAGCCTGACCGCGTTAAGAGGGAGGTCATTTCTCGCGATCAGTCACGGGTGGCCTTCATCAATGTTTGCATAACTTCAGTTGAAATGGAAGCTTTATTTGTCCAACCATTATGTGGTTTGTCAATATTCTTTGCCTACTTTTTGTTCCTGTGGCTCGTTATTTTACAGCAAAGCACCTTTCGTACTATATTCCGGAGATTTGGTCTAACTTTCTCCGAATTCTAGGACTTTGTCTTCCCTCTTTTAAAGCGCAAAGTTTTACGTGATATTCACGTTACTGATAAGACAGTTCTGTTTCGGCAACTCGGCTACTCGTACTATTGTGTCTTCCCCGTCGGAAGGCGGTTGTCCCGTGCGTTTAACAATAACCCGTCCTGGCAGTGGGAAGGATTTTGGCGGCTGTTTTCAATAGTGTTAGATAATAAGTTGACCTGATTTTCAGTGGCGATTATCCATAATGTATTGGTATACTAACAAAACGGTTTCTAAGTGGCAAAAGTGATGGCTCTTGCCCAGTGTAGCTTGCGCAAAGTGGAAAGGGCGTTCCATATCTTGTGGCAGCGTACTAATAATAATGGTTATTCTTGGTTCGGAGGTCGGGTAATTGAAACTACTCAGTTTCTGATTTTAAAATTTAGATTCGAATTATTTACATCTAATGTAATTGCTCCAAAATTCTCATTCTATGCTCCCTTGAGTCATTGCGTATGACAGAATGTTGGTTTATTTGTGCATGTGTAGTTTAATCATTTGGAAGTCAAGATGGTTGTTCGTTTTGAGAGTCACCGTATGCCTCTCCATCCAAATTATCTCCAACACTCGTTACGGAAATTAAGACTAGGGTTCATAATGGCTAGATTCGTTTTCTCGCCGAAAGTTCAATATTTTTGGATTTAGGGGAACCGTTTGGTACAATCCGTAATGATAAACGGAAGTGTTTATCATTTTAGTGTGACTTGTTGCGTCCTTCTGTTTCTTATAAGGGGCATCGTAGGATACTTGAGTAATACTATTTTTCTCTCTCTTTTTCTATAAGTTAATGCATAAATGATAGTTTCATTGTATATATGTTTTGAAATGATGCAATAAATGAGGTAAAAAAAATAAAATATGTTGGACGACACTGCTGTACCCATCCAGTAAAATCAATGGAGGTTCGTCGACAAAGTACTGGTAATTTTCGGCGGTCCCATGGTGTATTCTGCTCGTGCGACTAGGCAGAATACTAAACATCCCCTCCCAGAGATCAACCAGGATTTTAAAATCGATTCAGATAAGAGAGAAAAAGTTCCTGCAAAATACAAGAACAGCATTCACTAATTACACCATGAATTATTCGGCACAACATTGAACTATCCCTTACGCCATTGACGTTATAAGTAATCAGGGAAAATTAAACATGTGTAGGAGGAATAACAATATAAGCACATGACAAATTGACGTAGAATATATCAGTTGTGGTAGCAATGTGTGTAACCAGAGTTATAGTCACGATGAAGCTTGTCGATTTTCGCGCATGAAAAGTAGTGTCAAAAAATTCAATTTCCTTCCTTATCGTGCCACGAAATCGGGTGGGTTTGCGGGCGATAAGGCTCATCCATTGTTTGGGTCACCATGAACGTCATTACAAGACTTGATAGGACATCCATAGGTCGGTTTCCGTGCGTTGGGGGGGCGGGGCTGCAGAGGCGCCAATAGGACTTGAATTTCCCGAGAACCCTCTTGGTGGAACCTCTCTGAGTAAAGAGTGCCAGGGGTTCCCGACTCCAATCACTGAGACATCTTGGATACTGTCGGTAGACTTTCTGGCGGAAAACTTAATCTGGAACGGGATCGCTCGACCTTCTTTCCAGGGTTGGGCTGCGACGATCTCTTCCGTTTTCCGCTCGAAGGCTGAACAGCACTGGCACGAAGGCTTGTGGTGGGTGAGCCTAACCTTCCCTGGTCTCCTACGGGGACGCGAGAGCGCGGCGGGCTGAGAAGCGTGACACACGGGAAGATCCCCGTTGTCCATGGCCAGTTACTCCACACACTGGTTTTGTGGTGGCTCTAACTGGGGGAATGGGAAATGGTACTCCACTACTCTTTCGGGTCGGGATCCCGGTATCACGGGAGTGATCACCTTCATTGGGACTCATCAGAAACGCAGCTGACGGGTCATACCACAACCCCGCTGAGGGTTCATCAAAGTTGGAACGGACACACGTGGTCCGCAGAAGGGGGTGGTGGCTGGGGTGACAATTCTGGTAAACCTGGGTTGGGACTCCGCCGGATCCCGCGAGGTATCTTCCCTTCCTCCATGAGAACGTCAACTGGGACCTCAGCTGTCAAGTCACGCACCATCTGATGGCACAGCGGAGGGTGGAACATCACTCAGATGCGCTGAAGGGGTGGTGGCTCGGGTTGGGGGCACTCTTCACGAACCTGCACTGCAACCACCCTTTAATTCACACTCAGGCTTGGGCTTGATTATGTTAGCAAAAGCAAATGTCACGTCCTCGTATTGGTGACCAGACTTGTCACATGGAAGTAACACTTCACTCAATTCTGCGCATTTGTCTCGCTGTGTGCCCCAAGTCAAGACATCTCTTGTATTTCGACACAGAACATTCATGAAGATCATGTCCCCGATTGCCACAATTGAGACAGTTCTGGGTTGGCCACCGTATCGAACCCAACAGTCCCCATTTTCCGAAGCAATAGAAGACGGATAATCTTTAGACAATTCAATGTAGTACCCTCCGTATCCCATTCATAAATTGTGGGATAATTCCTGCATGTCCAAGAACGGCCACTTTCAAATCTTCCATACCTCCCAAGTTATCACGCCCAATTTATCGTCACATTCGTGTGGCCGTGATACGTTAACAGCACTGTGAAGCACTGTGAAGCTTGGCCAAAATTTCTTCTTACCCCCCACCGATGAAAACGTAACCTCCATGAACGACCTTTCAGCTCTTGAACAGCAATGAGGCCACACTAGATGACAATTGACTTCAAAACTCCGAAAACATAGGTTTCATTTTTGTACATCGAAAAAGTCAGAGACGTACAGACTTGTCTCCGTAGCAGGTCCGCCATTTTGAGATTGTATGTATTATCCACACTTATATAAATAAAATCATATTCGCGGAAAAATTTGCACGGAAGTCGTGACTGAGCTTCGAAGGTACATGTGTATTGGTTACACTCGAGACTTTGAAATCCCGCGATCCGAGTTCAAATCTCGGGTGGAACCTATAACGGTGGTTCTGCATGAACGTTACTGATCAAGAATAAGACTTATATTGGGGCCAGGCGGAAGTCTGCGGTTCTATAGGTCCCATGGTGTAATGTTAGCAACTCGAGACTTTGAATCTCGCCATCCGTGTTTTCAAATCTCGTGGTAACCCTCCACGAAATGCGGTTATTGTTAAATATGTTTCTGATTGGGAATCGTGTGACAGGGTAGCTCCGGCACTACTACTTTCCCCATTTTGAAAATTATTAGCGAAAATGCGTCAAAATGGCGGACCTGCTACGAGACAAGGTCTGTACGTCTGACTTTCGATTTGTATGTGCAAAATCCCTAGTTTTTGGATTTTTGAAGTCAATTGTAATCAATCCTCATTGGACCTTTCCCCCCCCATTGCTGTCAAGAGCTGAAGGACGTTCATTGGATGTTACGTTTTCATCGGTGGAGGGTAAGAAGAAATTTTGGCCAAAGTTCACATGCTAAGCAGTGCAACCGCGTTCTCGTATCCAGTTCAGCGACTGTTGTTAACGTACTTTCACGTACCCACGAATTTGACGAATAACATTGTGCGTATAACTTGGGAGGTATGGAGAGATTGAGATGGTCGTTTCTGACCTAACGTCCGACTACCCCACAATTTCCACTGGGATAAGGAGGTAGTATATTGAACTGGCTAAAGATTTTCCGTCTTCCTGCCTGCGAAATGGGACTGTTGGGTGCGATACGTGTCCACCCGGACCGTCTAATTGGTGGCAATCGGGGCCATGATCTCTATGAATGTACTGTGTTGAAATGCAAGAGATGTCTGGACTTTGGGCATACAGCGGACAAATGTGGAAAAGGAGGTGAAGTGCACTTCTTGTTACAATTCTGGTCACAATGTAACGTGAGGACTTGTGACATCTCTTTCGCCAACATTAATTAACCCAAGCTGGGTGTTTCTGATTATGGGGGGTGCCGTCTTCGGGAGTTTCCCCCTTCTCCGCCACCACGGACCCGAGTGCTGTTCCACACTCGTGATGGCCAGAAGTTGATGCGGTTGACGCGTCAGTCCCCGGAGTTCCCGTGGACGTCACCATGGAGGATTATACTCGGTGATCCGAGTCCTCAACCGAGGTTGCCAACGCCGTCACCCCAGCCACCACCCATGTTTGGATCCTAGTGCTGCTCCACCATCCGTTGTGCCATCAAAGGTGCAATTTGTCCCGTCAGCGGCTGTTCCCGTTGACGACCTCATGGAGAAAGAATACTCTCGGGTTCTCGGATTCCCAGCCCGACGATGACAACTCCATCCCCCCTGTGACAGTTTACCACCGCAGAGCCAGTGTGTGGAAGTACCTGTGACCCATGCTTCCCACCCGTGCTTGTGGGTACCCGTGCACGTGGGAGATCAAGTTTTGTCAGATCACGCCCACACTCCTCGCCACTGATCTAATTCTTTGGGTCAGGCCCTTCGAGTGGGAAACGAAGAGCTCCTCGCAGCCCATTCCGGAAAGAAGCTCGAACGATCCCGCTCCAGACTACGTTTTCCGCCGGAAGTACCCCCGGACAAGCATCACGATGTCTCAGGTGTACTTAGAGGCGGACCATGGCCATTCGTGCACTCAAGAGGATGTCCAGAGGTAGTCTCTGATTTCAGGACCCGTTGGGGCGCATCTGCAGCCCGCACCCCTCTTCACAGAAGCCGACCTAACAGGATGTCCCATCAAGGCCTGCAGTGATTCATGGCGAACCCCAAACAATGGATGAGCCATATCGATCGCCGGTCTCCCATCCTGATTTGTGCACGATAAGAAATTAATTTTTTGACAATTACTTTCTTCGGAAAATCGCACAAAGCAGCATTGCTACTTTGTTAATTATGGTACTCTCCCTACCAACCCATTGCTTCTCTTTCATATATTGTTGTCAGAGTTGTCAGAGTTTATTATCTATTCCCTTCTACACACCATGTATGACCTTTCGCTGATTACCTTATGTCACGGCATGAGGATAATTCGAAATGTGCTCGAATTTAATTGGTGTAATTAGTCATGCTGATATTGTGCTTTTTCAGGAACTTTTTCTTTCATCTGAGGATTTTAAATTCTTAGAAGATCTGGGAAGGGGATGTTTTTATTCTGCTAGTCGCACTCAATCACTCTGGGGGTGCGGCTTTTTTGATTAAGTCCAGCTTAGGGGGCGAAGTCACCCAGGTGAGCGGACCATGTGGGTCGTTGTATTTCGTTGCGGCGTTGTGAGTTAATGATTTCTTTCTATTTCCGTTCTTGTAAAGTTTCATGCTCCTAATATCCCCTCTTGATAGAAAAATATCCTTCTCTAATCTCATTGATTCATTCACTCGGGGTAGTTGCCTTGTTATTCTTGGGGGAGATTTTTTAATTGTGTTAACCAGTAGAATCTATTCCTCCACTAGCAGAATATTCGCCCTTTTGCTCTACCGATTTGAAGAGGATTACGCCTATGTTTAATTTGAACGCGATAGCTTCCGTGCTTGCAATCCGTCGACTCCTGGTCACATTGGGCTCGACTGAATAGGAGTTCTCGTATCGATCGTGTATCTCCCTAAAAACGTGGTTATTAGTAACGCACTACTACTTGTCTAGTCTGTCGTATAGTGAATCATCTTCCCCTTTTTTCAGTGTTAAGTTTTCCTCCCCTGAGTATTTCTTCTCAGGGTAAGGTTACTGGAAATTTAACGTTTCTCCCAATGATAACCCCGTTTTTTTTTTCAAACGAATTTAGAATTTCATTATAATATGTGGTGTCCTTAAAGCACTGCGTCTAAGAGTATTGTTGCTTGGTGGATTTGCTTAAGTTCGTATTAGGATTTAAGCTATTAAGCACATGGTTCGTTTGGCTGTGAAGACGGCAAAACCACGAACTTCTGGCTTCTGTTCTGACGTTCAAGTGAATGTCTTTATTCTGATTCTGTCGAAATGATCGTGCTGTTAATACAAGAACCTCAAAGGGGAGGGTGCCTTGATTAGGTCAGATTGAGCAACTAGAAGATGATTACCAAGTCGTCGATTTTTTTCTTTCTCGTTGAAATTTTCCTTCCGGGCTAAGCAAAAAGCTTAAATGCTATTGGTGATAAAGATGTGTTAAGCGCACCTCAAGGGCGAAATTCTAGGAGTGTTCCATGAGTTTTACAGTTCTCTGTATGCATTTTTGATTCTGCCATTCCCCTCCAAGAAGAGTTAGTTAGTAAAATTACCAACACCTTTCCCGGGATGAGGATAACAATTGTTAGATCACCTATTAATGTTAGATGAGTTCAGGCAAGCTCTCAATGCTACCGCAAAACAAATCTCCCGTAGTGGTGGCTCTCGTATGATTTTTATTCTCGTTTTATTATATTGTTTGGGAATATCCGTTGAGGGTTCAATTGTATCTTTAAATGGTGGGGTTCTTTCCCCTTCTCAGGGGTCTGGTATTCTCATCCGTCTCCCAAAGACTGGAGATATTAAGAACCCTGGGAACTGGCGGCCGATACGTTTATTAAACGCTGACTACAAATTGCTTGCTAAAGTTTTTACAAGTCATGTTATCCAAGGTCGTCCTCGAGTTATTATGCTTACCAAGGGTGTTCTATCAAGGGGCCGTACAATTCATGCACAATATGTTTTTATCATCAGGGATATTATTGATTTGGAACCTAAAAAGGGTTCTTGCGCTTTTATTTCTTTGACCAGCAGAAAGCCTTTGACAGGTTAATTGGGATTTTTTTGTACAGAGTTCTTACCACAAGTTAAATTTCAGTAATAATTATATTAGGTGGATCTCCATCTTGTATAATGATCATTTTCTAGGCCGTATTCCATGATGGAAACTTTTCTGAACCTGTTCGTATTTTCGTGGTGTCAGACAAGGATGCCCTTGTTCACCGCTACTTTACGTTCTTTTCATTGAGCCGGTTGCTACTACATTTATTCTCTCCTGACATCGAAGGTTTTCACATCCCTTCCCCGCGCTAATATAAAAGGTTTAAGCTGCCTTCAGTATGCTGATGATGCAACTGGTATTGCCACCACTTTTCCGATTGCCTTCCGCACAACTATTTCCGCCTTTTTTCATATGTTCACATGGCCTCGGGGCCAAAATTAACACTAATAAGTCTTATGGCCTCTTGATTGGGTCTCTTTGGTGGTCTCCCCACTTATATTTGTTGGAGTAATTACTCTGTAAAATTACGGTTGGCGTTTTTGGTAGTCCTACTTCTGTTAATTCCCTATGGAGAAGTAATTGTAAGGCTCGCAAGATCATACTCGTGGTCTTCCGGGGCGAAACCTTACTCTTCTGGGGATAAGTCAATTTGTTACTATGTTTACTACCTCTGTTTTTTCTATTTGCTCCTGTGTATCCCCTCCCGGATTTTGTATTTAAGGATCTGAATAAGAATGGTTTCCCTTTTATTTGGGGGAACAAGCCCGACCTGGTAAGAGGGGGTCATGTGCTCGGGCAGGACTATACGGTGCCTCAGTTCATACTTTAGTTGAAATGGAAGCTTTTATTTGTTAAGTAAGCCATTATGTTTTGTTCGTAGTTTTCTGCCTAATTATTTGTTTCCTTTCGTTCCTTTTAACAGCAACACCTTCGTACTATATTCCCGGAAATTTGGTCTAACCTTTCTCCGACTTCTAGTACTTGTTCTGCTACTCTTTTTAAAGCTTGCAAAGTTTTACTAGATATTCACGTTACTGATGACATCTGTTCGGCAACCCTGCTACTCGTACTATTGTGTTTTCCCGTCCGGAAGGCAGTTGTCCCGTGCGTTTTACAATAACCCGTCACGATAGTGGACAGGATTTTGGGCGTCTGTGTTAATAATAGTTTTTTAGATAATAGGTAGCTGATTTTCAGTTGGCGTTTTTAAATATCCATAATGAATTGTATACTAACAAAAATGTTTTCTAAGTGTGGGGCAAAATTGATGGCACTTGCCCTGTTTTATCTTGCCGCGAAGTGGAGATGGCGTTCATATCTTGTGGCATGTACTATAAATAATAGGTTTTTCCTGGTTAGGGCGGGTATTGAAACTCATGCTTTCTGATTTCAATTTAGATTCGAATTTATTACATCATGGTATTGCTGTCAATTCTTTCTCCCTTGAGTCCCATTGCGTTTGACATAATGTGGTTTGTTTGTTGCATGTGTAAGTTTATCATTTGGAAGCTAGATGTTTGTTCGTGTTTGAGTTCAACGTATTCCTCGCATCTCAAATTATCTCCAACATCGATAAGGAAATTAAGACTAGAGTTCATATGGATAATAAATCGTTTTTCCTCCCGGGAAGTTCCATAGTTGTGATTGGAAAGAGGATCGTTTGTTCAATCCGTAATGTAGACTGAATTTGAATTTTAGTTTGACTTGCTAGAGTCCTTCTGTTGTTCGTATCTGGGCAGTATTAGTATAACATTTGAGTAACATTAATCTTCTCTCTCTTTATCTATAACTTATTGCAGAAATGATAGCTCCTTGTTATATGTTTTAATGATGCCATAAATGAGGAAAAAAAAATAACAGTGAAACGTTATTGTCATTTTTTCGAGTATAATAGAAATCACTTCTACCGAAATCGCATTGTGATGGGGCTATGCACGTGTAATATGTTTGCCACCCGGCTGTCCATCCATAAAATCAATGGATTCGTCGTACGAAAATTACTAGCAAAGTTCACCGGCGGTCCCATGGTGTGAACGGTAGCACTCGAACTCTGCATCGCGCGATCCAGTTTCACTCTCGTGGGACCCTATACGGTGGCTCTGGCTCTGTATGATTATACATAACTTATTTCTCACAAATAAAATTTATATTCACGGAATTATCGCATCGCGGAAGTCCGTTGACTGGTTCGAAGGTTCCCATGGTGTAAATGGTTATCACTCGTGGGGGTTCCCCTTCAAAAACATATCTCCGGTGACGTTTATGTCTAATTGGACGCACGGGTGTCATTTTTATATCTTTGTAATTTCGAATGGTGGCATGAAGTGCCGATTAGCCGAGTCCGCGGTCCACCACCAAAAACGGTCACTATTTTCCAATATAATAGAAATCACTTTCTAACCGAATCCGCATTGTGATGGGGTTATGCCAGTGAAAATATGTTTGCCGACACTGCTGTACCCATCCAGTAAAATCAATGGAGGTCGTCGACGAAAGTACCTATCAAAGTTCGGCGGGTCCCATGGTGTAAACGGGTTAGCACTCGAGACTTTAAATCTCGCGATCCGAGTTCAAATCTACGGGTGGGGACCTATACGGTGGCTCTGCTCTGTATGAATTAACATAACTTATTCTTACAAATTAAAATATTTCAGCGAAATATATGGCAGGGGAGTCCGTGACTTGGTTTCGGAGGGTCCCATTGTGTAATGTTAGCACCGAACTTTGAAGCTCGCGATCCGAGTTCAAATCTCGGTGGGGACCTATACGGTGGTTCTGCTCTTTAATAATTATACATAAACTTATTTCTTACAAATAAAATTTATATTCAGCGGAAATATTTGACAAGCGAAGTCGTGACTTGGGTTCCATTGTTTTATGGTTAGCACTCGAAACTTTGAATCTCGGCATCCCAGTCAAATCTCGGTGGGACCTATACGGTGGTTCTGCCCTCTGTATGAATCATACATAACTTGTTTCTGAACAATAAAATTTATATTCAGCGAAATATTGCAGTCGGAAGTCGTGACTGGGTTTCGAAGGGTCCCATTGTGTAATGTTGCACTCGAACTTGATCTCTCGCGATCCGAGTTCCCATCTCGGTGGGAACCTATACGGTGTTTCTGCTCTGTATGAATGTAGACACCCATCTCATTTCTATTTCGTCATAATTTTATCAGCGGAACTAGTGCAGCGGAAGTCGTGACTTGGGTTCCATAGGTTCCATAGGTTACATGTTAGCACCTCGAGACTCTGACTCTCGCGATCCGAGTTCAGATCTCGGTGGGGCCTACACGAAATGACGTTTATTGTTAATTGTTTCTGCTGGACGTGTGGACGGTAACTCCGCACTACTTTCTCATTTGAAAATTAGTAATCTTTTTAAGCGTGCAAGTTTTACTTGATATTCACGTTTACGTAAGACAATTCTGTCGGCAACCTGCTACTACTCGTACTATTGTGTCCTCCCGTCGGAAAGGCGTTTGGTCCCGTTCGTTGTTAACAATAACCCGTCCGGCAAGTGGGACAGGATTTGGGCGGCTGTGCTCATATTTTGTTAGATAATAAGTTGACTGCTTTTCTGGCGTTAAAATCTAATGTTATTGTTATACGAACAAAGGTTTCTCAGTGGGTCAAAGTGATGGACCTTGCCAGTTTTATCTGCCGCGAAGTGGAAACGGCCGTTTCAATCTTTTCTGGCAGTGTACAATAATAATATGGTTATTTCTTTGGTTAGGTCGGGTATTAACTCATGTTTCTGATTTTGATTTAGATTCGAATTATTACATCCTATGGTATTGCTGCAAATTCTCCCTTGAAGTACATTGCGTTTGACAGAATGTGGTTTATTTGTTGCATGTGTAATTTTATCATTTGGAAGTCAAGATCTTTGTTCGTGTTTGAGAGTCAACGTATTCCTTCATCTCAAATTATCGTCCAGATCGTTAAGGAAACTAAGACTAGGGTTCATAATGGATAGACATCGTTTTTCTCGGAAAGTTCAATATTGTGGATTGAAGGGAACTCCGTTTGTTACAATTCGTATTTATAAACTGAAATTTGCATTTTAGTTTGACTAGTTAGCTTCCTTCTTTTGCTCTTATAAGGGCAGTCATTAGTATACATTTGATAACACTATTTTTCCTCTTCTTTAATCTTAATTTAATTGCAGAAATGATAGATTCATTGTATATATGTTCTGAAATGATGCATCAAGAGGCGAAAAAAATTATTAGCGATTATGCAGATTACACGAACGTTTGCTAAGGCAACTAAAGGGTCAGACCTCGTCTTTCCTTCGGCGAAACGTGTTCCCGATCAAAAACATACCCCGTTGGACGTCATTGTCTAATTGACGCACTGGTGTCTTTTTTACTCTTTTAATTTTAAATGGTGGCATGGAAGTGCAGATGGGCCTGGTCCGCGGTCACCACCAAACGGTTCACTATTTTCCAATATAAGAGAAATCACTTTTACCGAAATCCATTGTGATGGGTAATGCAAGTGCACTATGTTTCTGACACTGATGTACCCACCAGTGAAATCAATGGGTTCGTCGACGAAAAGTGACTGGAAATATTCGTCGGTCCCAGGTGTAAACGGTTAGCACTGAGCCTCTGAATCTCGCGATCCGAGTTCAAATCTCGGTGGGATCTCTATACTGTGGCTCTGCCCCTGTAATGATATACATAACTTATTGTCTTATAAATAACATCTATGTCCAGCGGAAATAATATTGCAGCGAAAGTCGTGACTGTGTTTTCGAAGGGGTCCCAGGGTGTAAATGGTTCGCACTCGAGACTTTGAATCCCGCATCCGAGACTCCGACGAAAAATACCTAGCAAAGTTTCGGCGGTCCCGTGGTGAAACGGTTAGCACTCGAGACTCTGAATCTCGCGATCTCGAGTTCAAATCTCGTGGGATCTATACGGTGGCTCTGCTCTCTGTATGAATTATACATAACTTATTTCTTATCATAAGCACTAGGTCCCTGGCGGAAATATCCTTGTCAGCAAAGTCGTGACTGTGTTCGAAGGGTCCGATGGTGTAATGTTAGCAGCTCGAGACGTTGAATCTCGCGACGCGAGTCGACGAAAAGTACCTAGAACGGTTCGGTCGGTCCCATGGTGTAACGGTTATCACTCGAGACTCTGATCTCGCGAATCCGATTCAAATCGCGTGGACCTATCCGGCGGGCCTGCTCTGTAATGAATGTATAACATACTTATTTCTTACAAATAAAATCACAGCAACATGATACTCATAAGAGATATAAGTGTTACTTACTTACTCTGGTGCCAGAATATGCTTCCTCTTTTATTCGCTTTAGATCAGCGAAAAGCTTTCGACAGTCCACTGGAATTTTCTATTAAAGTCCTCCGCAAATTCATTTTCGGAGACATTCATCAGATTGGTTTAATTTTGTACAATCAAATTACAGTTGTATCATTATTAATGGTCACCTTCCTGACCCGTTCCGATTTCCGCGGCGTCGACAGGGTGTCCGCTTTCACGCACTTTGTAACTTTTATATATGAGGTCCAGTTTCCAACTTACATTAACCTTTGCCCGCCATCGTGTATTTACTCTGTCCAGGGGTGGGCGGGAAAGTGTTAAAGCTTTTGCAGTATGCGATGATTCTAACTTGTATAGCTTCTTGTTCCAATGACATTCACAACTTTTTACGTATTTTTGATGTTTTTGGTACTGCCACGGGTGCTACTATTAATGTTCATAAATCCCACGGCTTAATGATTGGTAATTCTTTTGACCGTCGCCCCTTCAAATATCATTGGAGTAAGTCTTCCATTAAGATCACGGGTGTAATTTTTGGTACCAGAGCAGAAATCCATTTAAACTGGGGATCAAAAAATGTCAAAGGTCACTAGGTCACCTGAGGTCGTGGAAGAATAGACACTTAACACTTCTTGGAAAGGTCACGTTTCAATACGTTCATTTTTCCAGTTCTATTAGGTATGTTGCGCCTATATTTCCTTTTCCTCCGAAGAGGGCACGTAGGTGTTTGAATAAAATTATTTTTGCCTTTATTTGGGGGGATAAATACCTGCTTTCCAGTGTCCAGGGATGGTTATTCACCCTAAGTAGGTCTGATGGTGGCCTGGGGCTTGATTGCTTGCAGAATAAGATGGATGCTTTGTTACTCAAGTCTTTGTTGCCGGTGTTAAGCCGAGACCCTCCCGGGTAAATTACTTCTACAATTGTATTTTATTGCTTCCCAGCTCGACGGTTTAGTTCCCCATAATTGGTCTAATTCGAGACCGAACGCTAACCTGTACTTACTCCTTCTTTACTTCATTCGTGTACTATTATTAGAAAGCTTCATTCAGTTGACCCTGAATTGATTGATACCTGTAAGTCGACTAAGTCTATCGTCAAACTCTCCGTCCGAAGGACACCCTTATTACGGTGGCTGAGAAGAGCCCTTCCTTTCCGTTGGTTGATTTGTGGAGGGCAGTCTCAATTGTATGTTTTCAGATTACAAACTTTGTGTGATTTTCAGTGGCGTCTCACCCATCAGATATTATACACTTGTTTTAGAATTGCTAAGTGGAATATGGGGGATGGTATCTGTCCTTTTTCAAAGTGTAAGGACGTTGAAACTATTAAACACATTTTATGGGATTGTTCTAAGATTACGCCTGTTATTGATTGGATTTAAGAGATTTTCAGTAAACTGACGGGGTCTAATATGGCTTGATTCGGAACATGTTGTGTATAGTCTTCCCATATAGTACACTTCGCATAAGTTTTCACGGAATTTGGTATCTTTTCTGTGTTTCCAAATTTATCATTTGGAAATCTAGGTGTGTTCATATTTTGAGGGACAAGTTCACTCTAGTAGCATATTATGTCGATGATAGTTAAGAATATCCGACTCCGTATTTTTGCCGATCATAAGCGCCTTTCGCAAATCCAGTTTGAGAAGACTTGGGTGAGTGACTCTTTCCTATGTAGCAATTAGTAACTTGTCGCCATGTCTAAAGCTGTAATGTATCCACGTGTGGATTTTTTATTGTATAATTAATACTTATCCTTCTAGGCCAACTTTCGCATTTTATATGGTGTAAATATTACTAATTAATTGCTCTGTATGTAGTATACCTGTATATGAGTTATTGAGCGCAATAAATGAGGAAAAAAAACAATAAAATTTATATTCAGCGAAATATATTGCAGCGGAAGTCGTGACTTGGGTTCCATAGGTTCCATGGTGTGATGGTTAGCACTCGAGACTCTGAATCTCGCGATCCGGGTTCAAATCTCGGTGGGACTTATACGGTGGGTTCTGTATGAATGGTACAGATCTCATTTCTTCAGAAAATTTATATCCAGTCGAAACATAGTGCAGCGGAAGTCGTGACTTGGGTTCCATAGTTCCCATGGTGTGATGGTTAGCACTCGAGACTCTGAATCTCGCGATCCGAGTTCAAATCTCGGTGGGACCTATACGATGGCTCTGCTCTGTATGAATTATACATAACTTTATTTCTTATAAATAAAATCTATATTCAGCGAAGCGAAATATATTGCAGCGGAAGTCGTGACTTGGGTTCCATATGTCCCATGGTGTAATGGTTAGCACTCGAGACTCTGAATCTCGCGATCCGAGTTCAAGTCTCGGTATCTTTTCTGTGTTTCCAAATTTATCATTTGGAAATCTAGGTGTGTTCATATTTTGAGGGACAAGTCCACTCTAGTAGCAATATTATGTCGATGATAGTTAAGGATATGCGACTGAGTATTGGACGCCGATCATAAGCGCCTTTCGCAAATCCAGGTTGAGAAGACTTGGGTGAGTGACTCTTCGTATGTAGCAATTAGTAACTCGACGCCATGTTTAAAGCTGTAATGTATCACACGTGGATTGTTGTAGTTTATTTAAACTACTTATACCTTCTAGCCACTTGCCTTTGATATGTGTAAATATTAATATTAATTGCTCTGTATGTATCTATTATCTGTATATGTATTGTTTTGAGAGCAATAAATGGGAGAGAGGAAAAAAAAAAAGTCTCGGTGGGACCTCCACTAATGACGGTTTTGTTAAATATGTTCTGACTGGATCGTGTACCGGGTAACTCCGGATACTTTCCCAGTTGAAATTAGTATCGATTCGGCAGAAGATTACACAAGCGTTGCTAAGCAACCCAGAGGGTCATCGTTCGTCATTCCTTTCCTCGCGAAACGTGTTCCTCCCCCTTCGCAACCCATATCTCCTGTGACTTATCGTCTAATTGGACGCACGGGTGGCATTTTTATCTTTTGATTTGAATGGTGGCATGGAAGTGCAGATTGGCCTAGTCCGCGGCCCACCAACACGGTTCACTATTTTTCGCAATATATTGAACCACTTTCTACCGAAATCGCAGCGTGATGGGTTCATTCAGGAATATGGTTTGCCCGACACTGCTGTACCCATCCAGTACAATCAATGGAGGTTCGTCGACGAACAGTACCTGGCAAGGTTCGCGTCCCATGGTGTAACGTTAGCCTCGAGACGCTGAATCTCGCGATCCGAGTTCAAATCTCGGTGGGTCCTATACGGGGCTCTGCCTCGTATGATTTCTGAATTATATATACTTTCTTCTGATAACATCTATATTCAGCGGAAATATATTGCGCGGAAGTCGTGTCTGGGGTTCGAAGGGTCCCATGGGGTTATGGTTAAGCCACTCGCGACTTTCATTCGCACGAGTTTAATCACGGTGGGACCTATACTGTGGTTCTGCTCTGTATGAATGGTACAGATCAGAAATATTAAAATCTATATTCAGCGGAAAGAAGTACATATGGCAAGCGGAAGTCGTGACTGGGTGTCGAAGGGTCCCATGGTGTATTGGTTCGCACTCGAGACTTTGAATCCCGCGATCGAGTTCAAATCTTGGTGGGCCAATACGGCGGTTGTGGTTATGCTATGTGAATGGTACAGATAAGAAATATTAAAATCTATATTCAGCGGAAAGATAGTGCCAGCGGAGGTCGTACTGCGTGGTCGAAGGGGTCCATGGTTGTACGGTTAGACACTCGAAAACTGGAATCGCGCGGATCCGAGTTTCAAATTCGGTGAGGACCATGAGGTGTTCTGCTCCGTATGAATTATACATAACTTACTTTGTTCGATCCAGTCGATTTCTAACTTTCTAGTATCCATCCACCGTGTACAATGGATTCGCGATACTTTATCGAACTGGAGAGGATCTTCGTCCTCTCTCGTTTTGGGAGAAGGGATTGTCAGTGAAGTACAACGGGCAACCAAGTTCTTGTTGAACTGTGATAAACCCGCCATGATATCAAAGAGTGTATTTATTAAATGCAACAACTGCTTGGATTTTGGGCATATTTCCAACAAGTGTAACAGGTTGTGAAGTGCACTGTATGCCTTAAACTATATTATTTCAGGGACTTCGATATTTCGTGGGCGAACAGATCAAACCGCACACCGGGTTTGTCTGTACAAGGGGAGCCGTGGTGATTCAACGCCCCTTCACCCAAAGACACCACCAATGGCCCTAACCACTTTCCGTCTACGCGGAAGGGGTCCGAGTGACATGGACGGAGGATGACATGCGTTAGCCAAGACTTCTGACATCGCACCGAAGACCCCTACAGAGGTCAGGCTCGACCATCCACTGTACCTGGTGACAAAGTCCTGAGGTAACTCCTTAAACCTGCTAACCCCGCCGCTGTTGCCCCATGTCCTCTCTGGATCCCCGGACAGCTATACCCCCCGGGGTGAGGCAATGTGTGTCCGACGACCCAGTCGAATCCTGAACTGAGACGGAC